>JBBPOR010000394.1:0-23890 GCA_038091555.1 Leccinum sublutescens | reverse complement strand
AAAGGTCGGGGAATCGATTGGGAATGGTCTGGAAAGCCTCCGGAATTTATTTGAACACATAACAAAGTCTACCCTCTCACCACCTTTTTTTCTTTGTAACAATTTTTCCCAACCACCAAATCTTACCGGACCTTTTGTAAAACCTTTATATACATCTAATGAATGGACTGACACCATTTATTGACCTATATTTCAGTTTTGCATTTTAGTTTTTAATTCCCATTGAAGTATATAGAGCTCGAGTTCGAAAACCAACGCGGAAACCCTGAATTGAGTTTTGCGATGCGATCTGCGACATTGACATAAGATCGCGACTCCTTTGCCAGCTGCGATAAATCGCGTAAAACGGTGCACACGGTGATATTCTGGGACACGAAATACTCAAGGCTCCTCGTAAGACATGCACGAGACGCAGCATCAAAAACACGGTAGACCTATTGCAAAAATTGAAGGGATTATACCTAGTATATATATCTACATCCACTAGATGCCATGAACAGATTCAGAGTCGAGGAAGCTGTATCTATGATTAAAGAGAAGATATGTCCTTTACCCCTGCATTACTCAAAAGCGGTTCACAAATTTTATTCTGTAGGTAAATATATTTACTTCCTACCTCACTAGATCTGGAAATTGGGCCCTTGAAAGGTATCAATTCATGATATATGATCTGGCACGTACAAGTAAACCTTGAAGTTAGAATTCCATTCTCCCTTAGGTAAGACACCTTTTTCCACGCCCTCCCCTAGCCCTCCCAACCCATCTCCCCCTGAATGAAAACCGGATTCCAAAAATTGGCACCATCATCATGCCTATAGAAAAGTGCTCCTTCACTAGGGAAGAACCCCTCACAAAAACACTTTTATCTGCCATTTTGAATGCAAAAGGTGTCATTCTCATATGTGGTAAGCGATCAATATCCTAAGAAGAGCTGGAAATGTGCATCCTGATCCCCTTGATTTTTTGAGGAGCTGGAATTTCCGTCGAAGCAGGGATACCGGATTTCCGAAGCAAGCAAAAGATCTCTGGGGTTCCAGAACTGGGTACGATGAAATTGAAGGACATGTTCCAACTTTCTATGATCACAGTGAGTAGGAGGATGAATGGGTGGTGTCAAAGAACTAAGGTAATTCTACTATTCAGGATAAGAACCAGAGGCCTTTATTTGGGCGCTTCGTGGCCAGTCTAGCTCAAGCAACGGATGAATGCAAGCCTACTGCGTTTCACAGACTCATGAAAAGACTGGACGAGCAGGGGACATTGGTGCGGGCATACACACAGAACATCGATGGCCTTGAACACAAAGCTGGACTATCAACATATCATAGAACTCGTCCTGAAGAGGTGCTAAAACCTTTCAAATGCATCCCGCTGCATGGGAGTCTTCGGTACCTATACTGCCCGTCTTGTCAAGCGGTCGAGGAGGAGGAAATATATGAGGGTGAACTCATGCAGGGAATATTTCCACATTGCAGAACTTGTTGGAGAACACAAGAGGAAAGGAGGGATGCAGGTAAGCGAGTGCAGGGAATACCGCTGTTGATTCCGGATGTGGTTCTCTATGGTCAGGAACATCCAGATGGGGAGCGGATCGGAGAATTTGAGCAACAGGATCTCTCTGAAAAACAGATCATAGATCTCTTGCTGGTAGTGGGAACTGGCATGGATGTGATAGGCACGCGGAAAATGATTCGGTCTTTCGCCCAACGGGTTCGGAGGAACCAAACAAATTCAAATCCCGGACCTTGTGTTATCTATCTCAACTTCAATTTCAAGAAACAGAAAAATTGGGAGTCGACTTTTGACACGTGGATTCAGGCAGACTGTCAGCTGGTGGCAAGTACACTGCTGCAAGAATTAGATACTAGGGAACAGGTGAAAACACATGGTCTTAGTGGAAAGGTAGAGCATCATTTATTTTGAAAAGTAACCTCCACAGTATGAAGACTGACGGGCACTTGGAATATATCAGGGAATAGAGTCAGCCTTTGCGGTCAAGAACACAGAAATAATAGACGGAAGACAACGGAAATTTCCTGCATCCGAAACCTTGCAGCCCGAGGTACTACGGAAAGACCGGAACTCTTTGGTAGTAGAGAGTACCGCAGAAGAGGAGTTGCAGGGTTCGGCATGCTGTCTACTGCTGGACTTTCACATGCAGTTTGTATTGGACATCGAAAAAGAGAGCTCGGAGCTTTCGGAAGCCTTGTATTTGCTTGCTTCCGCAGTCAAGATGGTGAAGTGCCTAAAAGGCTTTACGACTACGGAATTTCACCTGAACAGAGTACAGATATTGGGGAAAGGGAATGCAGAGTTGGAGTTGCATCTAAGGATTCTCACTGAGTGTGTACATATCCTGCGCATGTATGTATGAGTGTCAGTTTTTGTTCACAGAATATGGAAAGCCTGAGTGACAGGTCGCTGAAGAGAAACTGGGGTGCCTGAAGAGTTCCGTTCGGATATCTTTGGACTTGGACTTGGGTCTGTCTGACATGAGAGAGACCGGAGGATTTTGAAGTGGCTTGAAAGACGGGAAAAAATTGTTTCAATTTTATATTCTACATGAAGTCAAAGTAAGATAGGGAAGAAACTATGCATCCTCTGCTTCGAAATCCAAATCCTGTGCGTCCTCTTCTCCCTCCTCTGGTTCGATGTCTTCGACCCTTGGAGGAGGACGAAGTCTGGGCTGACCACCCAGTCGGGCAAACCTGTAAGGATTTATGGCGATCTTTGGGCCTTCCATACGATTTCTGGGAAGAGAGTGCCATTGTCCGGAAGTCATCTTCCGGGTGGACCACATGCGATCACATTCGGTGTGGGGAATCCAAGCCAGGCTGTTGAATTTTCTTCTGAGTTCACTGCGGACCTCACCAAGCCTCTGTAGTGAGAGGCGGCTGACAAGATTGAGATACATCTGGAAGTACCGTGCCTTTCCGAAGTTCTGACCTACACGTTCGGGAACCTTGGAAGGAAAGAATCTGTCAAAATGCCCGACCCATTTATCCGCGGCAAGGATAGTGTACTGTGCACCATGGAAAGGAAAATCAAGATGCATATAGAGATCCTCGACGCCAAGCTCGTGCCTCAATGTTGCTGGGATATTGGTCCATGAACCCTCCGTTTTACTTTTCTTGTTCGGGGATTCTTGGAGAATGTCGAAATAAAACTGTTCCAAAATGACCTGAACTTCATTCTTGAGGGGGTTCTGAGGATCCTCTTGGAACTGGGGTTCATCATCAGCACCTTCGGCCTGACGATTTCCACCACCATTCTGCTGGAAATAGTCCACATCAGGGCCACGAGGGTGTTGGGGATTTGGCAAAGGAAGACCATCAAGACGGGCTGTGAGGGTAGGCAAAGGACGTTCCTCGGGTCTGATGTGACGAATATCCATGGTCTTATTGGAAGAGCGATTGGTAGTGCGTTCGGTATGGCGGGGTTGAGGCCCAATTGTGACATCTGTGGTTCCAATTACATGTAGAAGTTCATTCATGGTTCCCTTTTCGTAAGCTTGAAGGATCAATTGCAGGTCAAAAGCCTTGGAATGGGGTATGCGATAGACATGAGTTCGGGTGTCGGTTACAATATCACATATAAAGTATGTTCCTGCTTCATACATGAGTGGAGCAGTGAGGGCATCTGGGTCATCTGGATCTACATCTTCTTCGGCAAGAACATGTGGGCATGCCTGCTCAGCCAATCTAATGAGACGGTGCACTGGAGTATGATGTGCACCATTGAGAATCCAGACCATGAGGGCGCCAAGGGCAAGGGAGCTGTCAGAGGAACGATCCTTGCTGGGTGAATTGCAAAGATTGGAAATCACAATATGGACTGCAGCCAGGCGAAGCCATTTGAAGTACCTATATATGAAATTGAGTGAGACAGATGAAAAAAAACACAGAGGAAAAGGAGGATAACAGACCACCAATTCCGAGCCTTTATCTGAATCATGGTTTGGTTGAGAAGGTTAGGGGGGAAATGAGTGAGCACGTCGTCCACGTCAGCCAAGGAAACTCGAACTTCCAGCCTAGCACAACCTTCCTGAGGCCTTTGGTTTGCCTCAGGGTCATCACCGGTGCAAGTATGGATGATTTGGCTTTGCTGTTCTACATCAGCAGTCAGCTTGGCGGACTGCCTGCGATTGAGGAGTTCCGATGCTTTCCGACGGGAAAAGATACCGGTGTGCAGCTGGTAAGAAATTTCCTTTTCTGTGGTGTAGGCCTGGATATACTTAAAGACGTTGGAACGTGAACCTGGTGACCAGCGAAAACCAGCGATATCCTGGAGGTGCATCTGAGGATCAACATAGAAGGTTTTGCTGCGGGAAATCACTGTTCCAGGATTATCCAGGTCGGGAAGAAGGAAATGGATCAGGGCTTCGTGACCCAGAGCGCGCCATGTGACAATCTTTCCGGGAACTCCAAACTCCAATCCGATGTCTATCAACCATTGATTTCGGTTGACAGCTTCCAAGTCCAGTACTCTTGTAAGGTCCTCCAAAGCGACCACACGCTCATGGGCAGGACTTGGGGCAGCAGGATCATTCTCCAAACGTCCATCTTCATCGGCAGGATTGAAGTTAAGGTTATGTACAGTCGCAGCCTTCCAACCGCGAAGCTCATGGCCAAAATATGCGTCTTTGAAGTTATCGCCAAGGTCTTCAAGAGCCCTGAGGTACAAACGAGAAAAATCGCCCATTAGATGGGCAGGTACGTCGAGGCTTCGAAAATGCAGACGACCAGCATGATCCCGACCGGTGTCCAAAGCGGTCTGGTAGTTGGGAGGCCAGTGGGTAGCTTGATTCCGCATGAGATTGCGAATGGTAGGAAGGAGGCAACGATTGTAGATCAATTCTAAGCTGGCAGTTGGGATTTTTCTGCTTTGTAGGGCGCAATACATTCGGGGAAAGAAAACTCGTACAACCGATCGATTGGCGACCTTTCCAAGGGCAATATTGGGGATGGAGTGCATTGGCGCATATATGGCATTTCGCTAACATAGGTTGAGTAAATACAGATAAGAAAGAGATAGGCAGCAAAGACTCACATTACGATCATAAGCAATAGAGGTGACATGGTTACTGGTCGTAAGGGTATCTCTAAAGGATGGGACAGGCCAGACCGTCAGAGGAACTAGGTAAGGTAGAGTCTTCGTAGTCCCAATCAAAGAGTCGTAATCGCGGGTGGTAGTTACATCCTCGATATCGGATTGACCTTGAGTCACATTCAAAGTGACGCTGCGCTGTTCCTCCCTTTCCAAACCACGTCTACCTGCAAGGACAAACTTGAGAAAGGTTTGTTCATCATCCGGATCTTGCGTGTTTTTCATTTGGATAAAATATCTAGCGGCTTCCCGGACGAATTGAGACAGAGTAAACTGTACAGGCTCATCCTCGCGGTCATCTGGATATGGTCGCATAGGCATCCTGCTGCGTGGTGATGGAATTAAAGTTTGGGGTGTTTGCTGAGGAAAAACAGTGGTGTGGGCTCGATGGGGCTTCCAGAGAAAATATCCCTAGATCTGGTTTAGGTGATGGAGCTGGAATGTTCCAAAGGCTTCGCTTACAGAAGGACCTGAGATTTTTGGGGTTAAAAGCAAACTTTACGTTCATTATTTATTTATTTTACAGAAAGGATTCACTTCCTTCATCAGGTTCAATGGGAAGGACGTTGGAGTCATGTGGGATAGACAAACATTGAGTATGTACATCATATTATTGTGGTTAAACCTTTCCCCACATCTCTCAAGGAGTACGAAGCAGCTGCTTGTTACTGTTCCATCAAGTCTAGATACATTAAATGAGGGTATAAATATATGTGCTCTTATTGAGTAACAGGTATTTGGTGGATATTTTAGAGTTCTAGGTTGTTCCAGCTGTTCCGGCTGTTCCGGCTGTTTCCGGTGTTTCCGGTTATTCGGGACTGGAGTTGGTGTAATCCCATCACCAAAGCTTATCAGTTCATTTCCTTATATCTTCCCTTGAAGCCTGCATCCATATACCTCTTAAAAGACCTGGTTAAAACGATAGAAAATATCCTAGTAAGGGAGAAAAATGGGGCCTCAGACATCAGGCACCAGTATACCAATATAGTCCTAGTTCCTCGGGTAAAATTTACTTTGCCAAGTCAGTTTGAAAGCTACGCAGGACGAACTAGCTTAGCCCATAAATCTCTTCACACCCATCTGCATCCAAAGAACATGCCTTCCTTTGCCATCAGCACTGCCTTGCTCATTCTGGGAAACACTGAGGGCCTGCCTTGGACAAGCTCCACCTGGCAGGAGAACACAAAAGTCTACGGTTTACCTTGGGAGATTGTACCACATTCTGCTCCTGACACACCTACTCCCAATGTGCCATCCTGGACCACTCAGAGGGCTCAAACTGTAGAAGCCTATGCAAGAAACCTTTGGTTATCTGATGATAAATCCAAGTACTCCGCCTCATCAAGTGACAACAATAGTGCTGGCCGCTCTCAATGGAACAACTGGGTACAAAAGAACTGGACCAAGAGGTGGAACATGAATAGTAGGATTGACCAAGTGTTCA
The DNA here is from genome assembly GCA_038091555.1 of Leccinum sublutescens. NCBI lineage: Eukaryota > Fungi > Basidiomycota > Agaricomycetes > Boletales > Boletaceae > Leccinum > Leccinum sublutescens. The sequence goes on along the minus strand of JBBPOR010000394.1, from coordinate 17,340 downwards.
TTGAGCACAAGTGTTCACCTTACGAAGTCATGATTCGGAACAAGAAAAACCCACGGAAGGTATATCCTTGAGGTCTTTTGTATCCAACGCTGTGATATCTAAATATTAGTTAGCTGCCCACTTTGGAGAATTCCCAAGTTGCAAATGTCATTCTCCTGCCCCTTGCACATGCTCTCTTAGGCGAATCAGCTTTTGAAGAAGATGAAAACACGTTTCTAGTTCAGGAAGTCAAGGAGTTCCTCGATTCCTTGATTGTCCAGACTTGGCAGAGATACCGAAAGTCTGTGAACCGGGATACAAATACATTGGAAGTGGAGCAGGTGAAGCTGGAGAAGGACTGGACCAGTGAGTTGCACTTTATATGCAAGACGTCAACTATGCTTTTCTAACTCACCTTCTAGATATCACTCAAGAAGGCGCCTCCCCTACTATAGATACCATAAGACCCTATCTGACTGGGCTCCGGAAGGTCATCAAAATCCTGACACGTTATAAAGATGCGGAGAGTGTGAAACAGCTTCAAGACCAGAGGAGTAAGCTGGATGCCATGCTGGAAGCAGCCCAGGATGATGAGTCCAAGGGGGAAGGAGAGGAGAGTAAGTAAAGTACGAATGTGATCAATGGCAGGAAAACTGACTTGGGATGATGTCCACTATGACGCAGAGCTGCCAAAAGTTCTCAAAGATGCACTAAAAAAGTTGGCTTCTGAGAAAGAAGTCCAGGAAGTCCAGCAATTGATTAAAACAACTCTGGAGAACTTAGAAGGAGAGGACAACAATTCCCGCGTGGAACTTCCGGAAGGCCCCGGAATAGACTTTGCTTGGACCGAGGGAACAGAATCTCTTTCCGGTCTTTCCGAAGAACAACTGTGGTCTTGTTTGGGCCTCCAAGATAATAAACTCCCCTTTTTCCAGGAGTACGCTGACCCTGATGGTACCATCGAACCTTGGAGTAACGAAGGCGAGAAATGGTTGGCCTCAGAGAGCAATACTCGGGACCTGGTACAACCTCGGTGGCATCAACTGGTCAGTATTTACAGAATGCTGGAGAGAGCTTTCGACGGTGAACCAGTCTTGCTGATGGATGGGGTGGGAATTGGAAAGACTTTTCAAGTCATAGGATTTATTGCATGCTTGGCCTACTATCGCCATTACTTTGAACAGAAGAATGAATTTCCTGGTAGTTTTGGTGGGTTTTGGTTCTTATCACGTTTTTTTTCTGCCGGTTCACCTGAGATTGGACATTTTAGGCGATAAGAAATGGCAAGGAAAACAAGGAAACATTCCGAGCAATCCTTTTGTCATAGTATGCCCCGTAAACCTCCATTACCAGTGGACAAGAGAGATCGAGAGATTCCTTAAGCGGGGCACGTTCGACTTGTTTCCCTACACAGGAAAGCTTGGTAGTCGCAAGAGTTGGTGGACAGACATTTTTACCCAGAGCCGACATGAAAATTGCCACAGAATAGTACTGGCTACCGAGAGCGTAAGTCTATCCTTTTATTGTCTTCACCAAGCTCTTTGGTTCCGATCTCGGGTTCGGTTCCTTTGCTCAATCCAAAATTTCCCAGGCCCTCCAAGATGACGCTTCTAACCTTTTCATGGATATGATTCGGAAAGTTGGAGATCAACCACAAAAGAGCAGTTATTATTCATCTCGTGTCTCCACCACTCTTTACAACCACCAGTTCCTTGCCTTCATTATGGACGAGGCTCACACAGCGCGCAAATTGAACAAGTTGCACAGTGCTGCGTATGCTCTTCGGGCTAATTCCTCCAGCATGATTGCCATGACTGCTACCCCAGTCCTTACAAAATTACAGGTGAGATTTACTCGCTTATCCTTCCAATACCCTAACATCCCTCTAGGATTTGTGGATTATTGGTCACCTCTTGGGCTTAGCTGCCTGTGCAGAGAACGCACAATTTGTCCAGATGACCCGGGAATTGAGCCGTGCACAAGCCAGAGACCGGAAGACCGAACGCGAATCTGAGAATGGAGCAGAACAACTCCACAAAATTCTTGCAGGATCCGAGGCCCATGACCCCACAAAGACGGAGCTCTATCCAAAGCTTCAGAAATACATTCCAATATTGAGAAATATCTTCTCTGGAAATGTAATCCGTCGTAGCTTAGATTCTGTGGACGATGAAGGAAACAAGATATCCGGCATGGCGCCTTACTGCGAGCATGTGATGCTCCTGGAACTACGAGAATGGGAGAAGCAAGTGCTAACCACACTCACGCGTCAATTGGTGGACGAGACCCCCCTCACCACAGTAGTAGGAACAGGAAAGGTGAGATAAAATGAGTTTTTTGTATATGTTCCTGTCCTCTGCGCAAACCTGGGCCTCCAGGTCCAGATGTCTCTTTTTCTCGGGTTCCACTCCGGAACCCAGCTTTCCGATCGCTTCCTAAAACAAGTCTTTGGTTTTTCCCTTAATCCATACTGATTCATTTGTTTAGAACTTTTACATTGAAATCCGCCGTGGACTGCTGCACCCTCATATGAATCCTCATTCTACCGGAGAGAGTTGGCAAAAACCCAAAACTCTCGACGAATGGACCACAATAGCCTCCACCAAACTCGATATCCTTGCAAAGATAGTCCACCATCACCTGAATAAGGACAATGCGTCGCCACTATCAATTCTTGAAGATGGCCAAACCCTTCACTCAGACACCCCTGCGATGGTTCAGGATCCCGACCTTGTAGAATGCGATCGCATAGTCATCTTCTCAGCTTTCCCTTCTTCCAATGCTGCCATACGTGATGTAAATTCCTGTTCATCTACAGTAACCTTTTATCAACTTGACTCACCACATCCATCTAGGTGTTGGCTCTATATGGCGTAAAGACTGTGGAGTTGCATGGAAAAATCACTCAAAACAAAAGGAAGTTAATTCTAAAGGAATTCAGATCATCTAGTCGTCAATCCGGCCCACGTGTTTTGATACTCTCCATGGTTGGAGCTGTGGGCCTCAATCTTGCATGCGCTAACATTATGATCATTGCTGTGGGCCACTCCTCTTTCTAACCTGTATATATCATTTTTACGTTTTTTATTATTGGAAAACAGGACACCTTGTGGTCAGCCCTTGACGATGAACAATTGCGCGGTCGTATATATAGGTTCCCTCAAAAGAAACAAGTTCACTTCTACCGGCTTGTCGCTCGCGGGACCCCAGATGTTTTCCTCAACAACATCGCATTCGACAAAGGTTTACTTCATCTCGCCTTTGTTGGCATGGATGACAACACATGTTCGTATCCCTGATTATATAAATCTTTGCTCACTTAAACCGTGATATAATACCTACAGTGTCCTTGTTCCAAGGTAAAAGTGAACTTTCTCCGGTCACCGGGTTTAATTCCGATGTTTCCGACTCGGAACAGACCCGGAAGGACCCTGCCCAGAAACCTGCCGGAAGGACCAAAACTTCCACTTTTAAAAAGTCTTCTGGACCTTCTGTGGGTACTTCAAGGAAACGTGAAGCACCTGCCTCTCCACCTAAGAACTCTGAAGCAAAATCCAAGAAGGCCAGGAAAGGCAAGGGAAGGGAAATACCTCAACTCTCGGCACCAGTGAACAATACAACCTCAGATTCTACTGCTGTTCGCGACAACCCTTCCATAAAATTCTCTCATTCCACTATTATCCCAGATACCTCTCAGCTACCTACACAAAGTCGACTTCCATCCCCTTCCACTCTGCCTCCTTCTTCGCCTGCCATGTCTTCACCACAATCATCATCTCCCTCTTACTCTAGTCTATTTGGAGGCCAGGATGCAGGTGGTGAGGGAGACATTTGGAATGATTCTGATGCAAAACATCTGGTACAGGTTATGGAATGGGATCACAGCTTCAAGAAGGGATCAAGATCGGAAGATGCGGAAGAATTTAATTCCAAAGATATCCGTTTTTCTTCACCTTTCCTTGATCCTCCAAGCTTCCCCTCATCTCCACAGCACAATATCTCATCATCTCCACCATCCCAGGAACTTTTACTTCCTAAGACCAAGGCATCTGTGAATCCAGGTGTTCGTGCACGCCAACCTACACGCCAATTGAGGATGGAAAATGCTTCCTCTAGTTCCCACCATTCTGAAACCATAGAAGAGATTGGGGGGACTCCACTAATTCCCAGTGCTATGGGTCGTTTCAAAAGTATCCCAGCGAAACGTGGAAAGGGGAAACAACGGGGGTAGAATAGGTAGATAGTAAACTTATCATGTAGCACTAATAGTGCTCCAATCACAAAGAGCACAGAAAGCTGAACGAGTAATAAGGGTAGAAAATTCTGATTATTGTGATTACACGTAGGACATGTTTATACTTTATATTTCCCATTTCACCAAATTTTCGAGTCAAAGGATTTTTTTCATCTATTTACAGCTGTCAGAAGGCCCAGAATATTTGCCAACTATAGGTTGAATAACTTGTAGAAGAATAGGATTATGACCCTTCAAGGAAGTCCAGGACTTGGAAGTGTGAAAGGCTTCCAGACTTTCCGACACTCTTCATATTCCAGAAGATCCGGAAGTGTATAAAAGAAAATGAGCCAAAAATAGACCTTGGTGTGCATGCGGCCTTCCAGGAAGCCCATGCACAATGCAGCTGTCACAAAAAATAGGGGTTGTGACCCATTGTGTATGTGGCCTTCCAGGACGCCCATGCACGATGCAGCTGTTACAAGCTTCCAGACTTTCCGACACTCTTCCAGATTTGGGAAGAGTGGGAATTTGTAGGATTGACTGCAGTGTGCATGTGGCCTTCCAGGACGCCCATGCACCCTGCAGCTGTCACAAAAATAGGGGTTGTGACCCATTGTGTATGTGGCTAGGACTGTAGTGTGCATATGGCCTTCCGGGAAGCCCATCATCCACTATGCAACTGTTACAAAAAATCAGAGTTGTGATTATGTTGTGTATGTGGCCTTCCAGGACGCCCATGCACAATGAGGCTTCCAGACTTTCCAACACTCTTCCAGATGGAAAGAGTGAAATTTTTGTAGATAGAAATCAGTGTTCATAAAATTATAGACTGTGGTGTGCATGTGGCCTTCCAGGAAGCCCATGCACCATGCAGCTGTTAGAAGAAAATAGGGGTTGTGACCCATTGTGTATATGGCCTTCTAGGACGCCCATGCACCATGCAGGTGTTGAAAATATGATAGGATTTATGACTAGTGTGCATTGGCCTTCCAGGATGCCCATGTACAATGCAGCTGTCACAAGAAAATAGGGGCTAAAGACTCATTGTGCATGTGGCCTTCCAGGAAGCCCATGTACTGTGCAGGTCTCCAGAAAAAATAGGGGCTGTGAAGCTGCATAGTGCAAGGGCGTCCTGGAAGGCCATATACACAATAGGTCACAACCCCTATTTTTTGTGACAGTTGCATTGTACATGGGCGTCCTAGAAGGCCACATGCACACTATAGTCATAGCCTCTATTGCATTTTCAACACCTGCATGGTGCATGGGCGTCCTGGAAGGCCATATACACAATGGGTCACAACCCCTATAACACTCTTTCCAAATCTGGAAGAGTGTTGGATTGTCTGGAAGCCTCATTGTGCATGGGCGTCCTGGAAGGCCACATACACAATATAGTCACAACTCTGATTTTTTGTAATAGTTGCATAGTGGATAATGGGCTTCCTGGAAGGCCATATGCACACTACAGTCATAGCCCATATTGTATTTTTGACAGCTGCATGGTGCATGGGCGTCCTGGAAGGCCACATACACAATGGGTCACAACCCCAATTTTTGTGACAGCTGCAGGGTGCATGGGCGTCCTGGAAGGCCACATGCACACTACAGTCATAACCCCTATTTTTTTGTGACAGTTACATGGAAAGCTAGGACACAAGTGGCCTTCCAGGACGCCCATGTACAATGACAGCTGCACACCATAGTGAGAGCCTCAAATAATTAAATATTAAATATTTTTTATGACAGCTGCATAGTGCATGGGCGTCCTGGAAGGCCACATACACAATAGTGCAGCTGTCACAAAAAATATGTGTATATGGCCTTCCAGGACACCCATGTACAATGCAACTATCACAAAATGGGGTTGTGACCTATTGTGTACTATGTGGCCTTCCAGGACGCCCATGCACTATGCAGCTGTCACAAAAATTGTTAGGGATTCTCATTATGTTGTGCATGTGGCCTTCCAGGAAGCCCATACACTATACAGCTGGCACAACAAATTATTAGGGGCTCTCACTATGGTGTGCATGTGGCCTTCCAGGACGCCCATGTACAATTGCACAATGTGGCTGTCACAAGCTTCCAGACTTTCCAACACTCTTCCAGATTTGGGAAGAGTGGGAATTTGTAAATTGACTGCAGTGTGCATGTGGCCTTCCAGGACGCCCATGCACCCTGCAGCTGTCACAAAAATTGGGGTTGTGACCCATTGTGTATATGGCCTTCCAGGACGCCCATGCACTATGCTGCTGTCATAAAAAATTATTAGGAACTCTCATCATGGTGTGCATGTGGCCTTCCAGGACGCCCATGTACAATGCAACTGTCACAAAAAATAGGGGTTGTGACCTATTGTGTATGTGGCCTTCCAGGACGCCCATGCACAATGCAGCTGTCACAAGCTTCCAGACTTTCTGACACTCTTCCAGATTTTGGAAGAGTGGGAATTTGTAGATTGACTGCAGTGTGCATGTGGCCTTCCAGGACACCCATGCACCCTGCAGCTGTCACAAAAATAGGGGTTGTGACCCATTGTGTATATGGCCTTCCAGGACACCCATGTACAATGCAACTGTCACAAAAAATAGGGGTTGTGACCTATTGTGTATGTGGCCTTCCAGGACGCCCATGCACTATGCTGTTGTCATAAAAAATAGGAACTCTCATCATGGTGTCCAAGTGGCCTTCCAGGAAGCCCATGCACAATGCAGCTGTCACAAAAAAAAAGAGTTATGACCTATTGTGTATGTGGCCTTCCAGGAAGCCCGTGCACTATGTAGGTGTCATATAAATAGGAGCTTTCACTATGGTGTGTATATGGCCTTCCAGGAAGCCCGTGCACTATGTAGGTGTCACATAAATAGGAGCTTTCACTATGGTGTGTATATGGCCTTCCAGGAAGCCCGTGCATTATGTAGGTGTCACATAAATAGGAGCTTTCACTATGGTGTGTATATGGCCTTCCAGGAAGCCCATGTCTCATGCTCAGCTGTTAGAAAAATAGGGGATCTGACAGTGGTGTGCATGTGGCCTTCCAGGAAGCCCAGGATTCATGTGTATGTCAATCAGTAAAATAACTAATCACCCTAGAAACTACCCTAGGACAGCCCATAACCCTCGATTCCCACGGTACAAAGTTGCGGATCAGTTTCATGGTTAGTGTCTGGTTAGTAGGAATATTGGCAAAGACATTGGTTAGACCTGGTTAGGAGGCAAAGCAATGTTAGGCTGGGTTAGGGATATTGGGGGGGATATTGGCAAAGACATTGGTTAGATTTGGTTAGGAGGCAAAGCAATGTTAGGCTGGGTTAGGGATATTGGGGGGGATATTGGCAAAGACATTGGTTAGACCTGGTTAGGAGGTGACACAATGTTAGGGGGGGTTAGGGATATTGGCAAAGACATTGATTAGTTGTAATGGATGTAGTATGCTTGGTACCATATAGTAGCAATGGTATATATAGGACTATTGAATAATAGTATTAGCCATAGTCATAGTTATATATTTGTCTTGATTGCTGTCTGATAATATTGTTAAGCAAAGGGGCATACAGTTAGGTGCATGGTTGGGGACCCTACTATATTAGGCAATATATATTACATAATCATAAATTTAGATTGAATAAAAATAAATTCTGAGACTGAAGTAAGTGGCTGTGTAACTGGGGGTACTGGGGGCTACTGGGGGTACTGGGGAGTACTGGGGGGTGTTGGGACTACTGGGAATAGTAGTACTCCAGCATCACTTTTACTGAGGTACTGGGAGGTGCTGGGACAGTCTGGGACAGATAGGGGTCTCTGGGAGGTGCTGGGACAGGCTGGACAGAGCTAGCCAGTTAGGTACCTTGTTGGGAGTGGCTGGGGAGCTGGATGAGCTGGCCAGCTCTGGCCAGTCTGTCACAGGCCGGACAGCTAAAGGCTAGTTTGCTGATGCACCCGTGACAGCGCATGTCCTACCTACCCACAATCTTCTAGTACCTCGTCCAGTGCCACTCCACACAAACGGCAGCCCAGTGGCGCGTTCAAACGCCCGGGTCCCTCGTCACCAGACCCCATAGACCGTTCCCACAAACGTTCGAAGTCCTTTCGCGCTGCTGACTCACCCAGCGGAGCCAACCAATCCCTTCCCACGTGTTCCGTCTGCCTCGGTTGCGAGGCCCACTCCATGCCAGTCGTCTACTGCCCCGCAGAGAAGACATGGGACAACAAGCACGACACTTATGCCAAACGCGTCGAGCGCAAGCTCTATGGTAAGCTCAACGGACTGCAAATCTGCACCACCTGGCAACGCCCCGAGAGTTGTTCAGACAAGCACACGCCAGCCCACGTATGCTCTGGCTGCGGATCTGCTCTCCACGGAGCTCACGCATGCCCTCGAGCACAGAAGAAAGTGTCCTCAAACTCCCTATAAACCAGATGCTTGGGAAACAGCCCTCCGTCGAGCCAATCTCCTCGAGCGTTTCAGTAGTATACCCAATGGTCTCCGTTACGGCTTTAAAGTAGAATTCCCTAATATCACATTTGTTCAATCCCCCCTAAATTCCCCTTCCTCGAACATATATCACGCAGAACTACACGAGATCATTCAGAAAGAAGTTACTAAAGGTAGATACATCGGACCATTTCCCCTCGTTACCATCATATCCACCATCGGCCCTTACCAATCATCCCCGCTATCGATCGTCCCCAAACCGGGACGCACGGGAAAATTCAGACTAGTACAAAATTTCTCCTTCCCACTCTCCCCTACCCCATCCAACCCTCAACCCTCAATCAATTCATACGTGACCGCCTCTAATTTCCCGGCTACGTGGGGAAAATTCTCGATCGTTTTCCACCTCGCTTCCAAACTCCCCCCAGATTCCAAAGTAGCCACTCGAGATGTGGCGGAAGCTTACAGAACTATCCCGCTACATCCCTCGCAATGGCCAGCAGCCGTTGTACGTACGTCGCTCACCCACGGTTGTATTGACACTTGTACAGCGTTCGGTGCCACTCCCTCAGCGGGCAGCTACGGTCACCTCGCAGATGCTGCGGCCGAAATCTTCCGTCACCGTGGCATCGGACCGCTAGATAAGTGGGTCGATGACCACATATTTTTCCGAATCCGTACCACTCACCTCTCTGAATATAACCGAATGCGAGCAACATGCCATAAACAAATCACACAACAGGGCATGCTGCAGGCAGGCAGCCGCATATGGTTCACTGGCGCCACCAACGAGGACGGGTCCACACAGGAATTCAATGAAAACTGCGCCCACCCTATTGCACGCCTGTCGCATGCTTCTCCCAGATCGCACCACGACGCCCTCTTTACATACAATTTGGCTGACATAGACGTGGTCTCTGCGGAACTAGGCATTCCCTGGGAAATTTCAAAAGACCAGCCCTTTGGCCCATCAACAACCTACATAGGTTTTAGGTGGCATCTAAACGAGAGACGCGTTGAACTAACCCCCAAGAAGCGCGATAAATACTTATGCGCAATCGACGAATGGGAAGGTCGCCAGAAGCACTGCCTCGGGGACGTCAGCAAGCTCTACGGCAAGCTTCTACATACCTCCTCTTTAATTCCCGAAGGGAGAGCGTACCTGACAGGCCTTGAGCGCATGTTATCGGTATGCGCACACAAACCGTTCCTGCCACACCGCCCGGACAAAGCCATAGCAGACGATTTAAAATGGTGGAAACAGATCCTTTCGACAAACAAAGCTCGCCGCCCCATTACACTCCCCCGTTCCTCCCTCTTTAACCCGCAAGCATACTCGGATGCTAGCTCTGGCATTGGCATCGCTATCGTCATCGGCGACTGCCAGTGGTGGCGTGCCTGGAGACTCATCCCAGGATGGCAAACGCACTCCGGTCTCAGTCGAGACATCGCTTGGGCAGAGGCCATCGGCTTCGAATTCCTTCTCACCACTCTATCTAGCCTCCTGGAGCAACCCAGACACGTCATCGCCTATGGAGACAACACCAGCGTCATCGAAAGCTGGCGCGTCAGGAGACACCGCAACAGAAGCATCAACGATGTATTTAAACGCATCCATACCTTCATCGGATCTGGTGCATCCCGCATTCGGAGCGTTCTTCCTATCTTCACGCCCAGCGCCTGCAACCCAGCTGACGACCCGTCCCGAGGCATCTATGGCCCCCTCAACCTTCTCCTCCCTCGTATCCCCATCCCACCACACCTTGCCCATTCCATCGTCGATTTCTCAGACCCCATCACCCCTGCCGAAGTGCTCGCCCTCAGGACCGGACTCTACTCCGCTCCCGCTGCCAAATGCATTAACCGCATTAAGCGGGAGCAAGAGCTTTCCGAGTTCATCTCCACAGACCAGAGAGATCTCGACCTCCTCCTCCAGCATGCCGCTACCCCGCACTTCTGAGAGTCTCTCCAAACCCAGATTCAATCGCCCGATTCAATCGCCCTCCTCCGCTACCGCTCGAAACTCTACACCCAAACCGTACAAAGCCGACCTCACCCCTCTCCCGTCTTCCCTACGCCCACATTGCCTTGCCCGCCAACGCCTCCTCTTATGGCTCCCGTCTAACACCCCTCCGAGAGCCTCCCGACCAGCGCCCGGAAAAAAGCTCTCAGACGAACAGCTTGACCGCATCCTGGAAACCATAGGCGCCTCATGGCAGGACTCCACCAAAGAAATATACGGCACCGGCCTACTTATTTTTCACGTATATTGTGACATCAATGAAATCCCGGACGCTTTCAGAGCGCCGGTCTCCACCAACACACTTGCGGCCTTCATATCCAGCTGCGCGGGCGCCTACTCTGGATCCACCATCGGTAACTACGCCGCAGGCATTAAAGCATGGCACAAACTCCACGGTCTCGAACGGGCGGTCAAAGAGTCCGAATACAAAGCACTCTTAGAAGGTGCGGCGAGACTCGCCCCCCCTTCTTCTAAACAGAACAAACGTGCCCCATTCAATACAGATATCTTGGAAAGGTTCCGTCTAGCCATGGACCTAGACGACCCACTAGACGCGGCAATTTTTGCCTGCCTCGTCTGCTCGTTCTTTTGTATAGCCCGGCTAGGTGAATTCACGGTCAAGGCAATCTCAAAATTTGACCCCGCTAAACACATCACGCGCTCAGGCGTTTCACTCACACAGAATCACGAGAACCTACCCGTCCTTCGTTTCTCGCTCCCCATCACCAAGACCTCCCTGAACGGCGAAGAAGTTTACTGTGCTCCGCACCTCCCGGACTCTCGCCTCGACCCCAAAACAGCACTGGACCGGCACTTTCATATCAACCCGGACCTTCCGTCCGCTCACCTTTTTTCATGGAAACACCCAGTCTCCGGCTTCCGTCCGTTATCAAAGAAGGAAGTCACCAAACGAATTGACGCCATCTCCAAAGCCAACCCCGGCATGGCGGACCTGAAAGGTCATAGCCTACGCATCGGAGGAACGCTACACTACCTCCTCAAAGGTGTCCCCTTCGACGTCGTCAAAACGCTCGGGAGATGGTCAAGTGAATCATTCCAACTATACCTACGCGACCACGCAATCGTTCTTGCCCCGTTCCTTCAACAGGACCAGCACCTCCTCAAAAATTTGCGAAGATACATACTCCCGCCAGTAAGATAGTATCCCACATCAGTGTGAGTCCTAGCTCCTACTATCGGGGCATCAGCTTCGCTTCCCGCGTCGCTCACTCCTAATCCATGGGACACAGCTCGCTTCACCCGACAGATCGGGCACAGTCCCGGGCCGGAAACCTGCGGTTTCGCCCATCCCGTCGTACTCCTAGCACAATCCATTCATGTAACTACGTCTATACTCGTTTACATTCTTTCCTCCCCTCACTTCAGGTTCATTGAAAGCAAACTAAGTTCGACACGCACAGAGTACGACTCAGACATGGTAGTTCAAAGCTGAGGTGAGTAGGATTAAATTGGAGCACCGTGGTTCGTATCTATAGGTGCTGGTTATTTCAAGTGATGTCATCGCAGTATTGAGTGCTAGATCTGCAACCCGGAATGACGTCAGTAGGCGGGTGAATGTTGTAGACCAAGGTTAATTAATGGAGTAAGCTTGAGCGCTACACACCGCTGCCAAGTCTGAAATGCAATGATGCAACTCGTCAAAGGGCAACTCAAATACGACCCTGAATGGACTCCACACGAGATCCGAAAAGAAAAAAGTCGGCAAAATTTGCTGTGGTCGCAGTACTGAGAGGATCGGTACTACGTAGTTTCAAACAAGATAATGAAATACAGGATGGCACGTCCGATCGAGTGCGTCCACGCACAGCACTGGCAAGAACCTGGCCGCCATGCCCTTAGATTACACCTATTCTACCCAAGATGCACAGGAAAGGGACGTGCCGGCATATCATATCTCAAACAAGCTATGCAGCTCTGAGTCATACACCACCGACATCGCATCGACCCCGTTGTTCTGGCCATCTCCGGTATCACGACGCGTCTAGATGGACGCCTTACCTCTCGGTTCATATGGTAAGAACAAGGCCAAGCATCCCGCAAAGACGATCATGCCACCCGAGATGTACACCGGTACCACCGTCTCGATGTTGGCATATAAGGCAATCACAGGCGCCTGTGAGCACGTTGGAGCTGAGAAAGGACGTCGCCGCAAACGGAGAAAACACGCACCATCACGCTAAATACGCGGGTCGCAGTAGCGGTCAGACCATTGCCCGTCCCGCGATCCTTGGCGGGGAAGATCTCTGGAGAGATGGCGTATAAGATGCCGAACATCGTCTGCATCCGCTCGATCAGCCCAGTACAGAAACGCGATCATTGTCACGGACGTACGTTGCTGAAAAACACGTAGCCACAATTCCACCCCAACAGCTGGTTGGATGTCCTGGAGGTGGTGCCTGCGTAGAGAAATACACCGGTGAGCACTGTTCGCGAGAGGTCTTTGATTAATGAGTAGTCGAGAGGCGCGATGCAAGGGAGACTCACCCGAGGACATCGCAAGGCTGCCTTTACGTCCCAAGTACGGAAGCTCGACGGCCCATCCAGCAAAAAAGGCGGCCGGGACGCCGATTACACTTAAGATTACGAGCTGTTATCGCAGAACGTGAGTGAAAGTTCTCCAATCAACACAAGGTGCATACGTTGCGATAGGTGATGTAAAGGGAACCATCGCCGAACGCGGCACCACGACTGTTTAACCTTGAAAGACGGTCAGTCGCATCGAGTGGTGATCAGACCTAGGACACTCACAAGAAAGGCAAAAAGCTATTGTAGAGCGTCGAGGCAAGGCCAATGATGCCTGGAGTGATAAATGATCCAACCGCGAAGTCATGGAACAAAGGAAATGTGTAATCATACCCCAAAGAGCGATGAGTAGGCTGGTGGACCAGGCCATCTTTGGAGTCGCAAACAACGCCTTGACGTGACCCATGGCGTACTTGGAATCCTTGGACATAATGGCACGACGGGTCGTCGATGGTAACGTATCCTGGCTTCGTCCTGGAGCCTCCAACTCTTCAACAGTGAGTGTGGTAGACTTGCCATTGTACTTGGCCAGCTTGTGGATGATGTTGGTCGCCTCGGCGTCCTTGCCGATACCAGAGAGGAACCGAGGACTCTCGAAGAGGGTAAAGACGAAGAAGCGAAGGCCCCAAAGGAAGAGGGTGAGCCCGCCGAGCGCAAAGAGAAGGTATCTCCACCCCATATTATTGGACCTTTCGCAATTCCCGGGGCTGGCACATGAGAAGTTGGCAATTAGTGGCCACGCGATCTGTACAGGACGTGTCAGTACACCGACGTGACATCTTCGTGTGCTTACAAGACTGCAGATGAGTTGGCCAAGCGACCACCAGATGGAAAGTATCGTCAAGAGGTACTGATGGGTACCAGGGATAAAGTCTGACAGAAATGGATCAATTGAATAGTTCGGGAGATGCGACAGACTTGCGATTTACCCAAGAAGACGGCCGAATCCACGGGCATGTTACCTCCAAAAGAGTTCAATATGCAATCCCTCGTCAAAAACGACAGACCTACCGCCAGCGCCCACGCCGACAACGGCAATCAGGGAGGCTAAGGCGATGAAATTGAGGGAGCCACCCGCGGCCAATCCGAACACGCCTGCGATGAACAGCGTTGAATTGAACGACCACCTGGTAACGAGTCGGCGAACATATCCAGACTACAGCGTACAAGACACACCTCCGACCCCAGATGTCGCATGCGAAGCTCCAAGTGATGGCCCCCACGAGGAGACCAATGTTGGACGCCAGAGACAAAAGGGGGCCATTGAAATGGAACTCGTATATGACAGGCGTTAGGATCAGTCCGCTCGATAACTGACCGGGATCGTGTTCAGTCCGGGACAATTCGGCAGTTGTTCTTTTGGGGCACTTACGGGCCAAACGCTATCGCTGTGGAAGAAGTGTGTATCATTAATCTTAGAGGAGAAGAAGGATGAGGAACGTACGCAAACCACCCAAACCCGGCGACAATGAATAGATACCACTACCAAACACTATCAGTCAGACCCCGTGGTCTAACAAATCGAAGGTCGAACTTCCGCCTCACCTGGTACTTGCCCATCCCAATATCTTGTATGGCATGGTTCAAGATGCGCGCTTTCGCTTGATACACCGGATCGTCGTAATCATCTGCGTACAAATCAACGGCATAGATTTTCGTTTTGGTACGTTCGGACTTCCGTTCATCTCCGTACACTGGAAGTGGATCCACGTCTGCTGTTGCGGGTGACTTTGCGCTGTTCGACATACTATCCGGCAAGTTCGTTGGGAGAAGAAGTGATAACGCGCCCGGAAACTGATTGGATGGGACATTTTTGGGCGCGAGGTTGAAACGGCCGCGACACAACCGCGACAGCTACAGTACCAATCAGCTCTTCGTTCCTGAGGAGTTCAAAAAGAATTGCTTCGCCCCCAATGGGTGCTGGAGAGAGAGCATAAGTACGCTGCAAGTCAATTTCGCCAAACAGTGGGTCCGAAGAAGACGAATACAAGGACAAGGCAACTGCCGAGTTCCCGAACGACCAAGATGGTCAAGAACGTCCCTTGGTATCTCGGAAGCAATGAAGGACTCGTTCGAGTGCACATGGTCAGCTCAATTTGGTCTGTTCATCTATGGAAGCGGTTCGACGCTCGGTCGCGCGGGTTCGCGTTCCTCGAGTTTGTAACGCGACACGAAGCCGAGAATGTATATGCTGTCAGCCACACACATATACTACTCGGACGACATCTCGTCCTGAGTGGGCTGAGGAGGGATCTGGATTCTACGGCAAGGTGGGGGTCGGACACGCTCGGGCTGAGGGGAGCTGCCAGGTAGAAAGAGAAGGTTCAACAAGGCAGCGGCATGCAGCGAGGGCGAGGTCAAAGAGGTGTTCTGTGTCGTGCTCGAGTTCAAACTGCAGCCCTGTTTGGTAGATTCCCTCATGATGACGGTGACGTGCCCGAAATCTCATTTCACCTTTGCATGAGTGTCGTACAGTACTTGGAATTAATCCCGATCGCTATCTAGTTCGACAACTGAGTCAGCATCAATTTCTCAAAATGTCGCATTTCGCCTGACGTTTATCTGGCCTCGCCACGTTGCTTCCATTTGGTAGATAGGCTCCCGCAGAGGAAGAAGCCTGCTTAGAGAAGTTCAAGCTGTATCCGTATCTCGAATGATTCCGCTTCCTGCTTGCTGACGGTGAGTTGACGACGACACACTTGTCCAGCGAACAAGACAAAGTCTTTTTTTCCCCTTCACTTACCCACTCACCCGCTGGAGAACGCGGAGGTGACGAGGACAACAATGAAGAGATCTAGCTTGGTTTATGCCTAGTTAACGGAGTACTATGAAGGGGGATCTTTCGGGATGATGTCGTGCTTTATCAGCAACGACTCCAGCTCCCCAGACTGATGCACTTGAGAGAGAATAAATCAGTGCATTCAGATAGGGGTATTCAGTACTTACTCCCAAGGAGGATGTCACATCCACCAACAAACTCGCCGTTGATATACACCTGCGGGATCGTCGGCCATTCGCTAGAATTTGAAAAAGAGAGCTGTGAACAGAGAAAAACAGATTATGCGACCCGAAGCGAGAACTCACGAGAACTCCTTGATGCTATTTCGAAGTTCCGAGTCCTCTAGCACGTTGTATGTCTTCATCTTCTCGAGCGGGACGCCGTGAATGTCGAGGACTTGTACGGCTGCACGAGAAAACCCGCACTGAGGCATATCGGGAGTGCCTTTCATGAACAACACGACGGGGGATTCCTGGACGGCAGCTTGTATTTTTGCGCGTGCCTCTTGTGAGAGAAATCGCCTGAACGTGGGGTTCGCGAGGTACTTTGAACCCTGGACTTTTAGCAGTGACCGCAGCATGGTGGTGGTACCGGTATGAGTGTTAAAGGCACCGCCTCTAAGATTTCCTATTTTGGCAGTTTTATTTTTGTCGTCTGACTGTCATGGCCAAAGAACCTCCGCTGCACTCGCTCATCGCCGGGTCAACAGCAGGCGCCATCGAAGCGTAAGTATACGTCCCTTGTCGCCGTCCGGTTCTCCCCTTGACTTTTCTCTCAAGGTTCGTGACTTATCCCACCGAGTTCGTGAAAACTCGTTCCCAGTTTGGCGGAAAGGTCGGTCTCGCTGTTTTTCTGGTTGAAGCAGCGTGCTCATCGTCTTACCAGCGTGAACCACCCCTCACGATCATCCGCACGACCATCCGCGAAAAGGGTATCACGGGCCTCTATGCTGGTTGTTCGGCCGTCGTCGTCGGCAACTCTATCAAGGCTGGCGTGCGCTTCGTGAGCTATGACCATTTCAAGAGCATGTTGGCCGATTCAGAGGTCTGCTATTTCTCTTTTTCCCTTTTTCCCTTGTCACTCACAGCGACGTTCTCAGGGCAAAGTCAGCGCACCGAAAAGTCTTCTCGGTCAGTGCGTCGCCCACTCGTGCACGTGATGGTGACTCACTTGTTCGGCAGCCGGTTTGGGAGCTGGGATGGTGGAGGCCGTTATCGCCGTCACGCCCTCCGAGACGATCAAGTGCGTGTCTTCTCCTTTGACACGAACGCACGACAACCAACACGTTCCAGAACGAAGCTCATCGACGACGCGAAACGTCCTGAGCCCCGATACCGCGG
>JBBPOR010000393.1:0-23933 GCA_038091555.1 Leccinum sublutescens | reverse complement strand
ACTTCCGCACCCACCTCCCCGGCCTCCGTAGTCGAGTCGTTTGCGTTGTCCTTTCTGCACAACGCCATGAGCGTCCGGTAAGGATGAAAGATGGTCAAGTCGCATTCCAGGTCGGCGACGAGATAAAACTCCATCTCCGCCAGCTTCGAATTGTCTGATGGAAACGACTTGACGCCAAACGGTTGTTCTGTAAAACCGCCATATGAGAGAGAAAGAGAGACTCTGAGGAAAAAGAAAACAGTTGGAAAACGGGTCAGACGTACGACTGAAGAATGAACGGGCTTCCGCAACGATGTTCTTGATATGCACCGGCGACTCCTCCGCTTTGCCAGCAACATAACAGCATGCGGTGATGACGACGAACGGATCCGTCTCGCAATACGCGTTCTTGATGTAAAACCGGCGAAAGAAGACGATTGCTGTTGCAATCACGCGTTGTCGGAAATTCAGCTTCTTGCCAAACTTTGTGATGACTGTCCGAAAAACAGAATAGTGAGCGACACGGTGATAGTCCAGCGGCGACCGTGTTCAAGTCAGACAAGGGTCCGGAGATGTGGAAATCGTGGGAGGTCGCACCGTTGGTGAAAAAGAGGGAAAAGTAGATAAAGTATTCGGGGTCGTCGATGTACTGGAGGTCGTCTGCGCGTGCTTCCTGGAGCGTTGCTTGGTCGACGATCCATCGCTTGCTAATACGACCCCGTGAGCTGACTCTCCGCATGAACTTGACCCGACCCGCGCACTAGTGTGAACTAGCTCAGAAATCTGTAGCCATGGATTATTCCTGAAGCGTTTCCGTACGATGGCCAACTCAAATATGAGTCGAGTTTTGTTGTCAAAGGAAAGATGGATGGGCACTTGTTTCCCACGGTATGTCGTAG
Organism: Leccinum sublutescens; assembly: GCA_038091555.1. Classification (NCBI taxonomy): domain Eukaryota; kingdom Fungi; phylum Basidiomycota; class Agaricomycetes; order Boletales; family Boletaceae; genus Leccinum; species Leccinum sublutescens. The sequence goes on along the minus strand of JBBPOR010000393.1, from coordinate 23,055 downwards.
ATGCATAGTACATAACCGTTCACCAGATTGACTACATATGCCTAGTAACTGACATTTGTGATCAAGACTTGTCGCCTGGGCGCGGTCAGAGCTTGCCCGAGAAGCCAGAAGGTGTTCTAAGAAGTAGGTACCAAATATGATGGACAAGCACCCGACTCAATTCAGCTGGCACATGTTGGGGTATCTGGAGCGAACACACGATCAACAGGCGACCCACTGGCATGTATATACATGTCCTGAACGAACCAAGTGTCCCACGCCTTCGATGCGGGTTACGGCTCGAATGCATCTCTCCGAGATCGGGTCTACGAGGGCGTCTTGCACGCCGCGAGGTCTGTGGAAAATTACGTCCGGATCGCCGTACGAGCGCAGAAACTGCACTTACGTGTAGTCGTTCTTTTCGCCGAAGATCACCCCGACGGCTGTTGTCGCTGATACCTCGTTCAAGGACTCGATGCCCCTTTTGGGACCTGTCTTATCCCGATACATGGTCTAAACGAGGTTTCACACGATACCGCTGAAAAAAAGGGGAACAACGGACCGCTTCCTCGTCTCGAGAGCAAGCCAGAGTCACTGCGCTACCTTGTTCATGATCGGCACCTCCGCAGGCCGCAGTCAGTCCATGAGTCTGCACCAAGAATATTTCAGTACTCAGCCACAAACATCGCCTCTTGAACATGCGGTAGTAGAAAGGATAAATTACCACGTAGCTGTCGAGGACGCCCGGGTCCCAGCGCGTCCTTTCGCGAAAATATCTCGACGCACTTTCACGGCTAGGCCACTCGTGACGCCGTTCGTACGCACCGTCGATGAGTTGAGCCCGGAGGCCTTCCAGCTTGTCCATTCCTTCCGGACTAAGCAGAGGCTCGATCAAGATCAAGGCACGAAACCGAACCGTGGGCGCAAGCGTTGGCAAGATCGATCTGAGAGTGCCCGTTTGGGGAAACAAAATGATGAGCGTGCACGCAGGATCAGGTCATACGGACATGCTCACGCCTCCAAGCGAATGACCAATACCAACGAGCTTTTCGCGACGGAAATCAAATGGATGGGGAAGGGTCGGTGCAAGTAGCATAAAACGATGCGCTGCTTCGGCATACTTTTCGCACCCAACTGGATGCGAGCAGGTTTCGAGGATCAGAGCCATGAAAGACGCTCGACCGGGTGCGTACAAACTCACAATCACGGTAAAACGGGGGGCGTTGGAGCGCTCGAGCGTTCAGTGCTGCAGATTCACCGTGGTTGGGACACTCGATGACCCATGCACACTTGATCTTTGGACGACCGACGCCACTTTGATGCTCCTGTATGTGATTAAAGAAATGTTGCAAAGTTGGCTCCCATGTTTCCTTGTGGAAGCTGGTAGAGTGTAAAAGGATCAGTGTGAACGCATCTGGGTCGTCCCAGTTCGATTCAATTTCCATACACCACAACTGTTTGGCGGTGATGTAGAGAGGGTAATTTATGTCGGGTTCGAGGGTAAACTAACGCTGGAGCATGGCGAGTGGACGGAACAAAACAATAATTAATATTGAAGGAAGTTGTGCTGATCGCCATATATCTCGGGTGTTGCCGAGTCCCATTTCGACGACAGGAATAAACTTTGACCACGGGGACGCATACAAAGTTTCCCTGAAACTCTGCACGATAACAGCGGGTATGCAGCGCTGACTATGATGTACATCTGTTGGACGTTGCCTACATGATACATTGAAATATCTCTCGCATTCTAATAAATATTCTCGGCTTGTGCTGTGTGCTGAGGGCCTGTAGAACAGTCACCGACCCTCACGCTCTTTGATATGGCCGGATCAATAATGGGAGTTGAGACTGGTGTGTTGGATCATCCCGCAGAACGGGACGCTGTACGACGGCCGTCCTGCTGCGGACCTCATCCGCGGGAACGGCAAGCTCAAACTCGAAAGAGCGAATCAGGGTGAACAAGATCGCCTTTAACCTATTTTTTCCGATCATCAACAGGTGGATCTCGTCGTTGTGTAGAAATCGACTTACTCGACAAGCGAAAACCTATAACCAATACATCCCCTCGGTCCACTAAGGAAGCTGAACAGGTTACCCCATATACTTGGAATCTGGGATACAGCTTCGGGTACATTGTCCCATCTTTCCGGTCTGTGGAAAACGCATTACCAGACGCACGACGAAAGGAAAAAAAAAATAGCGACGCACTTGAATTCGAGAGCATCAGGTCCCCATAGGTCTTTAGATCGGTTCACCTCCCGGATTGGTATGATAATACGGTCGCCCTTGGCAATTCTTTGGGTTGTCGTTCGAATCAGACTGGTGGGAAAAGAAAGGTGAAACGTACGCAATAGTGTCACGGAAAGCACCATATCTATCCTTATATGGTTTCGCAACAGGCAAGATGTCATCCTTCATTGCAATCCGCGAGGTGAATGGGACAGGCGAGTATAGACGAAGGGTTTCTCTCAGGACCGCATTGAGATATGGAAGTGATATGAGTTCGTCCATCGATGGGGTGTCAGTATCAACGGAGAGCAGCTCCTCCCGGAGTCTAGTTTGAACTTCGGATGCTTGAGCCATGGAATACAACGCCCAAGAGACCGCAGTACTATCACATATCGCTTCTTAGTTTACACAGGTCAACAACGTGAGATATCCTACCTTGTGGTTTCATGTCCTGCAACAATAAATGTAGGCACCTCTGCAGAACATGCATGTTAGTATGCGTAGTGTTGAATGAAAAAAAGAGGTGCCCACGGGCTATGACATCCTTGTCAGAGAGCTTCTGGCTCTCGGGAATGTCAGTGGCCATGTTTGCCTTCACTAATAGGGACAACAAATCCCGGCCCTGTAAACTATTCTTTCCGATCTCTCCCATGTCGGTCGCGCTGGCAAGGGCTGCTGTTCTAGCATTCGCTAGAAGCTCTTTACCAATTTGTTTCATAACACGATGTGCAGCTTGCATGCTGCGCGATTCGGTAGTGGGCTAGTATACAGTAGATGGTTTCGTGGATTTATCAATCCAAATACAATAGGTCCTAACAGCACTCACGATGAAAAGCAGGACAGGAAATAACGACTGCAATATCTCAAGCGTGGTGAATTTCCGACTTTCTGAAAACATGGTGGATAAGGCTTCGTGCAGCTCGTTTGGCCGTCCGCTCGAGTCAAGTGTGTCGAAGTTATAATTGAATCCTATTCGCCGTCAGCGGTGTTCGTTTCAGTGCAGATGAGCATACCAGTGAGACCGATTATGTCAAGCGCCACTTTACTCAACCAGGGCACAATGTCGATACGCGTGCTGGCGATGTTCGCAGTAGGATCGTTGGAGATCTCCACAGACCATAAGTCACGAAGCTGCATTAGTCTCAGTGAGTTCCTGGATGACTAAATAGCGAAAGGAACCGCGCACCCGAAGAGACTTCACGAAAAAAGTCTTAGTGAGCTCTCGAATTTGCACAGGGCCAAATGCAGGGTTCTAGGGTCATTTAATGAGGTTGATGGTGCGATTCTGGGCAGGTCCAAATACCATTATACGTCTCTGCTCGATAAGATATGATATGTTAGGGGTCATCGCTGAAAATGCAGATTCAGACCTGCTGACGATGCTGCGCGCCCTCTACAACAATTAATCCTGCCAAGTCGATTGATCCACAATGTGCATAATGTCGAACAAATGTGGTTTTCGCCCACCTTCCCCGAAAATACGACACATAGAACGCGACTCATCAGGCGGCCTCTGATAATCATTACTGTGAGTGAGTATATGGTCCAGCGCACGTGTGTCCATGGTGAATAACTGGTCGCTCTGGGTGCCCGACGCGGATTGTCAATTGACGGCTTGTCATAGCACGGGCAGGAGATGTACTGTGACCGGCGCTCGAATGCCTTGCCCCCTATTTACTTGCGATCAGACAGATGCGTGTTTCATGTAGCATACTCCGAGTCGTTCGATGCTTTGGTACGGTAGCTGTGCAGAGGGAGATATAAGTATACATGGCTGATAGCGGTCGGCCCTGCGTCGGTGTGGACAGTGAGCAGAGGTGGACAAATCCCGACCTGTAATCGTTTTCGGCGTACGCCACAGGCAGTGCAGCCTATCTCGATTATTCGCTCATTGACCCCACTGTGACCTAGCTTGCCATAGACAGTCGAAATGAAGGGTAAACATGCCCGTTTTGTCTCGGTGGAGCACGTTTGGCAAGATCTCAAACAGGTCAAGAAAAGCAGCGAAGGTGTCACCGAGGCTGTTCATCTGATCCTGTTATCCAAAAGAGGGAAACGGCCCACATGTCGTATCCCTCTCCGTATCCCCTTCCTCCATCCCATGCATGATCGAACATGTCTCCGTTGCAGTGGGATACCTAGATTTAACACCCCGACTTATCGAGACTCCGAGTCTCCAGCACAGTTTTCGACGTCTCTTCAAAGTCGCGCTGCATCCTGTTGCATTCTCGCTGGCGTTGCTCTTGGGACTGTAAAGCTTGGCAGAGTATGCGTTCACCCTGTACTGCTTCAGCGAGCTCGGATGGGTCTGGAAACCTACCTTCCTGTTTGGTTGGAGACTTGCATTATTATCGCTGTTCGTGGTCCCAGCGTTCTCGTTTCTGCATCTCTGTACACGTTCGAGACTGAGACGTATGTTTCGCTACCCCCAAAGTGGATCAAACACGATCGACGACGGAGAGTTGTTGGACGCAAATGCGCTAGTAGACTCTGGGTGCAGTCACTGCAGTGGAATATTGTGATATTGAACTCGCGGATACAAGTTCAGTAAGATACGCGTGTCTCCGACTTGGCAGGCACCGCCACCCTTCTTCAAACTCCGCAGTTCAACTTCGGGTTTGCGATCATATGCCTCTTGTTTGGACTGCAGTACCAGCATCCAGGGGACATGCGGTACCTCTTATTTAGCGACAAAGCCAATGAGAATCCAAATAGGGTTGGCTATGCGAAACAAGGTGAAGATCACCAACTAACGTTTTGTGATAGTCAGTCTCCGATGATGGAACTGTAGAGAAAATATTCGTCGCCGCCATGTTTTCGAATAATGAACGTCTCATACCCTATTGGTCCGATAGCCTCGTGAGGGCCATCCATTACTTAGGAACAGACAATGTCTTTGTCTCCATCCTCGAAAGCGGAAGCGATGACCAATCTACAGCACTCCTCAAAAAGCTAGATGGCAAGTTGGCCACAATGAACGTAGAGAGACGTATTTTGGTGCGTAATACAGCGTTCTCGAAACCCACTGGCATAAACCACAATCCTCGTGTCGAGTTTCTTGCTACTCTTCGAAACAGCGTCCTGGAACCCTTGGTGGAGAACGGGGATATGACAAGATCATATTCTCGAATGATATCGATGTCAAGTCGGAGACGAACTTCTTGAGACAGCCAACGGAGAGTATGACATGGTATGTGGACTGGATTTTGGTCTTTGGAGGTGAGTTCAAAAAGTTGTCTCTACCATTGTATGCATTGAAGCGGCGTGTCAAGGGCATACAATACGTGGGTTCTACGCGACAAATTGGGAAGACTCACCAGTACGATGTAAGCGTCGTTATCTTTGTTCCTCTTATAGTGCGAGGAAGCGGTAAACTGAATTACATCGCGTCAGATGGCCCTACTTCTTCGAAAAGGAGGCCTACCAAGCCATGAAAACTGAGTCTCCCCTATTTTCACATGTTGGAACGGTATCGTCGCCTTCAAGGCCGTCCCTGTCCTGCCGATTCACCTCCGATCGAACGCTCTCTAGTGGTCCGCTATCGTTCAAGCTCCCTTCCACGCACCCAGCCACCCAAGATCCGTCGGTGCGCGGTCCGCCCCGCATTGACACTTCCGATCGGTTTCCGTGCGTCCTCGCTCGGAGAATGCTCGTCGGAACGATTCCTGTTGCCGTACGATTTCAAGCGCCTGTTCGGCCTGCAACGGATCTTCGTCAACCCGCGCGTCGTCGTCGGGTATGATTGGCGGTATGTAATATTATTCTATGCGGCGTCTACCACGTCTCAATTGAGATCTTTCTAAATATCCGCATCGCAGGATTTACGTGTATTTCAAGATTTTAATGAAACATCCCGTGGTGGAATGGTGGGTACAGCGCATTTATGATGGGGCATGGATGCACAACTCGAATTCGGCGATGCGCGTCGTGTCTGCCTCAGGCCCTCAGAGTAGAAGAGGTTGTATACATTTGACCTTTTGTTTGATTCGGAGGGTTCTTTCTTTTTTACAGGTTCAAGACTTCAAGTGGAACTTTCGAGTCTGTATCATAATCTCGTCTCTCGATTCTTGTCTGGTTAACTGGATTCTGTACCAGCACGACGTCGCAGGATCTGTTCAGTCTTTATTATATCACGGGAAGAAAGACGACAGTTCGAACGCTTCAGCAGTTTGAAATTTCTGAATATAAAAAATATTTACAACAATTTAGGATATGTAGAGCCGGGAGCAACTCCGTCTGGGTACGAGACTATACCTTGTAATCGGAATGGACGAATTGGGATCACTCGGGAAATGCCGACAGGCTGTCGGCTTTGATAAACCTTGCTTGCGGATTCCAGGGGCACACAGATTAATGATAAGAAGTGTCAGTCGTTAGCAGCATACAACAGAATCCAGCAGTAGTACATGACGGTTCCACTATGGAAGGTGAAGTCACGTGGAGACGGACTGGGTAGCAGAGGAAGGTGGAAACTCGAAATGAAATACACCGATTCCCCCGTCAGCCGCCTAATTAGAGGTGATGAGTCAGGTGGTAGCTGTCACGCTAATTAGTTGCATGATGTGACCATCTAAATTCGTGCTTCACCGTGGACTAGCCAGGTCTTCCGGGCCACACAACGCCGTCATTATTGGCGGAGCCTGAGGTAAGCCAAAATGCGTTGGTCGTTGAGCTGTAGCCTGAGTGACACTCTCACAGGTCCCGGTGGTTATGTTGCAGTTATCAAGGCCGGTCGTTGGGCTTACAAAGGGTATCAAAAGGCTCTATACAGAACAAGGTAGACTACATCAAGGGTACCGGTTCTTTTGTTTCCCTAACACGCATCACCGTGCAACTGCTCGAAGGTGGCGAGACGAAAGTCGAGGCAAAAAAAGTGATCATTGCTACCAACTCGGAGGCCGCTGCATTCCCAGGAGGCGCGATCCAAATAGACGAGAAGATAATCGTCAGCTCGACAGGTGTTTTTAGCTCCAAACAAGATGGTCGTCATTGGCGGTGGTATCGTTGGCTTAGAGATGGGAAGTGTTTAGGACACGAGGCGGACGTCTTAGATGACCTCGACCGATCTCCCGCAGAAGATTAGAGGACTACGAGCGTCTCGTGGCGCTCTTTGAGCGGGTTGAGTTTCGTTTCCCATTCCCCGTTCGCCTTTTGCTTAGGGATTTTTGTTTATCTGATCCATGTCACATGCGAGCAGACTACGCGCCAACAACCGTGCACGAGGCGTCCTCGATCCACTACATTGTGCATTCGCGCTGGAAGGGCTTGATGGACGGCTCCTTTGTCCGATCCATGATCGATACAGCTGTGTACGTACTGCATTTCTGTGTTCCCTCTCTTCATTTCCGATTCATTCTCCCAGGCACCACGCGGATATGGTTGATGGCCTCACGGGTATCTGACGTAGTAAATCATTCCTGTCGGCATCAATGCCTCGGGGAAACATTTGATTCTAATCTCGAGGCCTCATGATATTCATGCCGGAGTCTCGGGAGAGGGAACCCCCGCGGGCAACCGCTTCCGAAGCAGAGGATCTTCGCCAATCAAAAGTCTTGGACAAGTCGGAGTGGGCGATTGTGGAGAGTGCGGGCAAGTGGGATGTACGGTGGGGTTGAGCGTGCTGAATAGATACACACTGGCAGAAGCAAGCATACTGCGGACATGGTGTTCGTGCAACAGTCAGCTGGACGTATTCTACGTGTCGCCGAGGTCAGTGTCTGTGGGGCGGTTTGTATGTTGCTTACCATTCGTCTAGTTCATGACCGCGCAGCTCAAAGTGCTAACGGGCCTCGTCAGCCAACGGTGAGCGCTTCCGGAGTCCCTCTTTTTTTCACAGCTGTTTCGTATTGCTTTCGAACCTATTTTATTTCCACTTGGCCATTTAATTCCTTTAGCTTATATTACGGTGGGGTACGTAAGTACTTAGTGCGAAATTATGGAAAGCCGGACGTTAATGCCCCAATTTGAAATTATATAATTTGGATTCTCCCGACGGGAAACCTGATTTGGTAAATGTCGGTATGGGACTCCGGATACCTCCCACCTGTGATCACGATTCACGAAGTCAAATGTGCGATGAGTCAAAAAGTGAAGTACGGACTGGACGATACAGTACGAAAGCACGACCATATAAGTACAAGGAAATAAGGGAACGAGGGAGTTACAGGTCACCGTCTACTTCATCTCATCTTCCTCGTCTGATGAGAAAGCGAGTTCACAGCAACAGCCTGCTTGGTGATCTCCACCTTGCATCCGACCTTCAAGTCGTGCTCGTCGATCTGGGCTGCAATTATCATGCACCGAGCCTGGTCTTCTGCTTCCCAAACGTCCCGCTTTCCATACGAAATAAACTGTTACAATATAAGTACAAAAATAAGGAATGTGTGAATTTCAGTTGACTAGCCTGGGAGGATGTGACACCAGTACTACAGTACTAGTGCGGTCAATAAGGACACAAAATGTAAAACAATCGACATGGATCCAGTCCCATAGAACAGTACAACAAAGCAATTGAAAATCATTATGCCTATTGTAGATCCACAAAGAATTCTTCATCGTAAGCTTCAGCACGCCGTCGCATACCTTATTTCGTAGTCAGTAGATGTATTTGAGATATTGAATAATGAATGCCTCACGCCGGGTACCACTATTACGGCGCGGAGAGTGTTGCGATATGACGTCCGGTGAATGAAGAGGGCGCCCAGAATGGCGAATAGTATCACACCAATGCCCAACATTGGTGTTTGCGACCTCGAGGGCTCTTTTAAAGTGTTGGACCTTCATCCGATGGAGCCGGGTGCGAGACATATTTTCTGTAAGTTCGCATGTAGCAAGATGCACTTGGGCCCGTAGGACTGCTCGATTAGCACGAGCAACCTCAAGGTAAAGATATGGTGCAGAGGGATCGTTCATATAGCTTCGCGACTGTAACATGCTCGAAAATAAGTAGTGCGGTAGCAACTGCCACTCACCAAGTGATCCAAAGGGGTTTCCAGCGCCTCTGAACCAGCCGAGTTTCCACGATTCGCGTCGGAAATGATCACCATATCATCGTCTTGCGTTTGATGTTCACTTGACGGCGTGCGTCCATTTTGTACAATGAGCCTTGGTACTTGAACAGTGGAAACACCGGGAAGATCCTGGGGATTGGGCAGCCTGTGTGTTGGGCCCGAGCTTGACAGAGGGACAACAGAAGAATGGAACGAAGGAGGGAGCGAAGACATATGTGCATACGACGATGGTCAAAGCTTACTATAAACTCACGTATGGAATTTCGGTCAGATGGATTCCCAATCCACGACGACTGCTGCTAGAGTACATTTATGGCATTGAGAACACATCATATATGCCTAAGACCAATATATGATTGTAGAATCTATTCCGGCTACGTTGAAAATCTTCAATCGCATTTCGTTTTTGCGGGAAAAAACCATTTGTTCTCTTGGCGTGACGCTTTGTAATGTGATCGTGACGGCGCTGCCACGCCAAACCCCACTCGGCTTGTGACCATCAAAAAAAAAAAAAACTTTACCTCGCTAACCTACCATTACCTTCCTGATAAGTGCCTGATGTTTGAAATACTGATTCCTGTGGTCCCTGTTACCTTGTAAAAAGTTCATGTATGAAGCGGGTTAGAGCCGTCATCATAAAAAATGGATTCAGTCGAAGGTGTGTTGCGTTCTCCGGTTTTCTCCACTTGCGCGGCCGCTGGCGTTGACTCGGTTTTTGATGTATGTATCATTGACGAGTGTTCGCAGGAATACATTATTTGATGGATATCGTGTCCGCGTTCATTTTAACGTGAATGTCGCGCATACGATGGCTTATTCGACGACATTGGCTCGCTATTCAGTGTTTTCCGCACCCTAGGAGGGGATGTATTTCACTACGAACGTTTGTCCAGTTCTCTCCACTTGCGTGGCTGCTGTTCGAAGAATCTCGAAAGTTACCGAACATCAAAGGATACCCTAGAGAACGGCAACTTCCCTATCCCGCTGACGCATGTTGTGTTCTCCTGAGATCCAGAACATTATAGGTCAAGCATTACCATCTTATACAAAGGGTCCATCTATGGCGCTCTCCCTCATCATGAGTTGATTTCATAAGTTGAACTTCTTTCAATCCGACATTACTGCTCCAAGCATAACCGATGATCCTCTCGGACTTACATTCCAAATTTGACCGTCTCTTCGAAGACACCCTTGTGAACCGGCTTTGCCCCCGGGCTTGTGTTTACTCGACCCAGGCTGGGAAAGCTGCCTCGCAACACGGCGAAGTTTAACGTCCAAGGTAATCAAAACTTTCGTGTCGCCCAGTTTTCTCTGTATTGATATCTTCTCTTTCCAGGGTGGACATTCATGAGTCCAAGGATAGCAACACCATGACGGCAACACTTGAGCTGCCGGGCTTGACAGGCGTGAATGTCGCATGGGAATTAGAGACGTTCGTAAAAGGAAATCTCCCCGTGGACACGCCATCGCGCCGCGGTCCTTTGAACTTGTTCGTGCGTTGTGTCGCAAGGCTTGACCTCCCTCAAACCTCAAACCTTTCTCAAAACTCAAAACATTTAACCTAGCGCGGCGATCTCACTTTCGATCTTCCACTGCTGATCTGTTCAGATGCATCTGGATCCCACCCCCTTACCTCAGCCTTTCCAGCTCAATCTAGCGCACTCTCCATCCATCCTGGGTCATATGTGCTCTTTGCTCGAGGCTCAACCCTTCGCGTGCGCACTTGCAACCGCAGCCTATTGTGCTTCTTTGTGGCCCGCGTCACAACACATGACAAAAGCCTTACAGCGTGTTCGCTAACTAGATCTGCAGTCCTCCTTGTCACTTCGTCATGCTGGACAGGCGGAAAAAGACAAGCCATCCACAGATGGAAGCCACCCTCCTATCGTCCGTATAAATTGCACGACCCGATAGCCTCTCAGTCGTTCCGAATTGCGCCCTCTGTCGATATTCATCATGTCATCATCTCCAGTCTCGCTTCCTTCCAAGTTACTTCCAGACGAATCGTCTGCTACTTCCACTCCCGATGCTTCGTCCTCGGAGGAATCGATAAGTACGACGCGTACCGTCGACTCTGTCTCCCTCGTCTCCCACCATGACACGCCCGATCTCTCGACGTCGCGTCTGCTCTTCGTGCATATAGGGTGATCCACTTTATGCTTACCTCTGCCGTAACTCAATGCGGTTTTAGGGCCGCGATGGCATTATTCCTTGCCACTACAGACTCCGTGCGTGACTCCCTCGTCTGTGATTCACCGCTTACATCTCTACAGACTATCGTTTCCACCAGTCTACCCACGATCGCAAGCGATCTTTCGGCATCCCAAAGTCAATACACTTGGGTTGGGGTCGCGTATATGCTCACACAGACTGCATGCCAGCCACTATATGACAAGGTATCTGATCTCGTTGGACGCAAGGTCCGAGATTTTCTTGCGGCATGCACGAGAGGAACTCTGATAATCTTTCAGAATGTGCTATACACGAGCATGTTGATATTTGCCCTCGGCTCGTTGCTCTGCGGCGCAGCCAAGGTAACCCAAAATGACTTCTCCGTGGCGTATCTTCTCTGATCAGATCGCCTCAGGGCATCACGGGACTCATATTGGCACGCGCCGTGGCCGGAGCTGGGGGTGGAGGGATAGTCAGCGCAGTTTGGGTCATCACATCCGAAATAGTCGAACCCAAAAACAGGGCCAAATAGTCCCAGGCGCTTAGCGTTACGTGGAGCTGTTCTGCTATCGCAGGACCCCTGTTGGGTGGATTATTCAGCTGTGAGTTGGTTATCATACTTCCGATCATCTGCCAACTCGCGTGTCGGTGGTTCATCAAAAGCGATCAGTTGGAGATGGGCATGTAAGTTCTATATCAGTCATACTGGATCGTCACTCAACGCCGTCTTTGTCAAGTTTACATGAACCTCCCTGTCTGCACCTTCGCATTCATTCTTCTGGTAATTTGTCTCCGAGACATCAACATTGGTCAGGCCAATAGTGCCTCATGGCAAACATTTATTCGAAGAACTGACTTCCTGGGCCTGTATGCTCATTAATCCTCGTCATTTTCACGAGCTTACCGCAATTTTACAGACTGCTCTTTATGGTCGGGACAGGGCTGTTAATAGGAGGGTTTAGCTTTGCCACTAGCAATGGGTGTAAGGCAATATCATGCGTTTAGAAATCTAAAGTTTCATTAAAATTTCAGGGACTTCGCCTTCCACTCTTTCGCTTATCATAACCGGACCTATAATCCTCATCCTTGCCGGTTTTTACGAGGCGCACACGAGTCGTGATGCCCTATTCCCACCCGTGACCTTTAAGAGTCTCACCATTGGATGGGAATCCGTGATCGGTAACATTCATGATCTCATCGACCCTCCAGTCTGTATTCTCGTTATCACCTTCTTCCATAACCTTGCTTTCAACGCCGGAACTTTCTATCTTGCATTATACTTCCAGGTACGCTTGTCCGCTGTGTTAATCAGACCAAATCTTACGTTTGTTTCCCATCAGGCGGTGAATAGCTCGACCCCTTTGGAAGCTGGTATTCTGATTTTACCTTATTCCCTCGGCGCCTCGCTCGCTTCTATGCCGGCTGCGTGGCTTATTGGGTACTGGCAGAAGAAAACGGGCGATACAACTGGTCAGAAGTGGGTGATAACGAGCGGACTTCTCATCTCAACAGTAGGATTTGGTAAGCTAAATCAAAGATACCTTGACTTGCCGTCTCTCATATCCGCTTCAGGGCTGCTCATGTTACTTAACGAGCACTCTTCGCGCATTGAGCAGTCGGTATATCTGCTCATCGCTGGTATAGGCATTGGGATGTTGTTTCACGCCCCATACCAAGTGTTTGCCAAAGCTCTGGGCCCTTCTGATCTGGCAGTAGGAACAAGTGCATTTTTCTTAGTGAGATTCACGGGTGCAACGATCGGACTGGTAAGGTTTCCTACACGCGATTTTCTGTCGTAATTCACATTTTGGGTTCAAGGCTATCTCTGGTTTGATATTTGATGGCATGTTGTCACATTACATGCCGTCGGATTACCAAATTCAAAGATCGACCTCGATTGACTGGACATCGTTGGGTTTAATTGAGCCCCTGTCCCTGAGGTGGGGAGTTCTAAGCGCCGTCTCGAAGGCTATTCAGGTATGTGGACGTGCTCTCCTCCCAACAATCATAGCGGTAACATCACTTTCACAGGCAATTTGGATTACATGCACCCCACTTCTGTGCGTGTCTGTGGCAGTGAGTACAGCAGTCAAAAAGCTCTGTCAGGTTTCTGACTGCGAATTAAAGATCTCGTATTTCGTAAAACGGTTTCCGATCGAGGAAAAGAATGACGACGTCGAAGAGAAAAAAGAAGAGACAAGTGTCTCTAATCTAAAGGAGCTCGCGACACAGGCGTAGAGTGAAACATGTCGCACGTTCGTAGCATCTAACATTATGGTACATAGAACTAGAGATATGCATTGTATGTAGATGGTTAGTTTGTATGTATTATATTGTCAATAGGAATGTATGTTTCTCTCATCCAATTGTCCTACCTCATGACAGGCACAGGCTGCAGAGTGAAGCTGAGCAATATGTAGAAACGTTCAACAGAGTCACGACACGTTTTAGCCAAGAAGCCACAGCGTCCATAAGCATCGAACGTCGGATCTCATGCGAAAGGTTCACGACAGAGTGTACACTTATCCTAACCACGTTGCTTAGAAGAACCCGTGTGCGATTCCGCGGCCAATTGGGGAGACTAAACAACACGTGATATTCCTCGAGCTTTCTAGGGGGCTTCTACAGGGTAGAATTACTGATGATGGCAAGCATCCATCAGCCGTCCATTGAACACGCTTCTGGCGGCGCATTAAGTTAGACCCAAAGTCGAATGCCCGTCAGTCCAATACGGGAAACGGTTCGTTGCAAGGACACGTGTCAGCAAGAATGTCAAATTCAAGCTTCTACGCACATTGGGGGCACTTGTCCTTGTCAGACCCATGACATGCAATAGAAACGCCTACCACCAAATAAGACAGGGTCAGGAGACCAAGGACTGAGCCGATGGTGGAAACTGTACCCCCAGAATACTTGGACCAAGGTCATCAAGACAAACCAGGATTGATGCAGCCTGCGATACATCACTGGCACGGCGAAATCTGCCGGGAAAATGGCCCTGGCATGCCCGAGAGGCAACGCAAAATGATAACATCACGGCAATGACACCCTTTGGTGAGGCAACTCTACCTGAAGGAAGAACAGCTATGTGAACATTTCATTGCCACAGATAGCCTTTGCAAAAGAAGGAAAAAAACGTTCATCACATACACAGCCCCCGCAACGCTGATTCGAGAAACTGACCGCACGTTATGCCCGCTGGCACAATTTGAAGTGAGCATACTATAAATTTCATTTGTGATAAGGAGGCTCCGTCGTATCCTCCGACCGATCGAGAACTTGTGCCGAGATTAATATATCCTTCAACCTTCTGATAGCCAATAAGTGCAAGATCTAGGAAGTGCATACTAAGTATGGGCCGTCTCGCGACCTCAGCGTGCATGAAAGATTGCGGAACCGACATGTAACGTTTGTTCCATAGGAACATGCTGTACACAGATGGAACAAGTCTGAGATTCTTGAACAGGCCACCGCGGACGAGCCTGTTAACGTTGTAAACCACATGGGGACCTGGAGGTGTTTGTGTGGCCAGATACATCCACTAGCTGTCAGACGTCTAGTATGGAACGTACTCACCACCAGCTGGCCACACCGATCGACAGCAAGCAGGAATTATTAATGAGATTAGCAAGGTCCGACGGCCCGAGCAGTGGTGTTCGAAACTTCTCACTCGGCGCTACGGCCCGGGTCCGCCAACCCACGTGCCAGCACGGTTGCTCTCTTCCTCTCCACCTCCCACAACTTTGGGAGAACGACGACGAGTGCAAACGACCTCCACATTTGCACTCGCCGTCTTTGTCTCGTAGTTGTCATTCATCCACACGTCGGTTTCAAGTTGGCACTACGCATCCGCCAGGTGACAGGCAGCAGACATGTTGACGCATTTACTACGGGCCACTGGCCCGTCACTCGTTCAACACCGCACCACCTGTTTCCCATGAGCTCAGTCCACGGTAGTGAGCACAAATTAAGAGCAGTAAACGCACCTGACTTGCTATCATGCCATGGCGTTTTTCCATGCTCGAGTCGCACTATTTTACCTTTACACATGCTATGGAGAACGTCGTAATACTAGAGGAATGTAATCATGTTTCTTGACACCTTTGTTGCGGTCAATGGGTACAAGTTCAATATCCTTTCGACGCGTACAAGGTCGCTAGTCTGAAGTTCACAGTCCAGTGAATTACTCGTCCACGCTGGCATGAGTCCGCCGACTCCATTCTAAATGCAGCGGTGTGATTTCAACTACTGAGCCTATCCCTGGTATTCTCGCACAATGCGGGAGGACTGGGCGGAAATTGGACTGAAGCGCGCCTGGAAAGGCTGGACTGTTCAGATCACGGTGTCGGACTAGGATGTGCAAAGCGCCCAAGAATTGCTCGGCCACGGCATCACGCCTACGCTGCAACAGGGATTGGATATGTCCATCTTTTGAGTGACGGAACATCAATATTTGGAGAAATAGCAGGACGTCAGAACAACGATGCAGTGCGTGAAGGGGCATGAACAACGTGGATATCATAGCGGGTTAAGTCAAGAAATGTCATGAGAGCGTATCAATAGTTGAAAAGAAAAGTTAGAGCCAACAAAGTATGCCAGCCTGTGAGCAGTGATCTGTGAAGGTATAAAGAGACAGGGTGAAGAGAAAAAAAATTGTTCGACCTTCAGTTTGCGCGTGCACTGACTGTCCTTGTACATTTTCGAAAATATTACATCCACTCCGTAAGTCTTCCATTTCCAACAGCCAGCTCCGAGGTCGACCAAGACGCATCGCCATTCGTTTCCGAGGAATGGGCATATGTAGGTGCGCCCGTCAAGTTGCTACGGGTCATGTTACCCCAATTGCCGGCACTCCCTGAACGTACGTGACTGTTGCGTGGAATTGCATTGTTGGCGGACACGCGTTCATTCGCCATTGGATATGACGTCGCTGGGTTCGGGGCTGAGGGTGTTGAAGGGGAGGCAAAATCGAGATCTACATCGGTTCCGTTAAAGGAGTGACGAGCACTAGGATTGTTTGAGGAGCCCTTATTTAAACGCTGTGAGAAAAAAAATGAGCTATATGCATTTCCAACGTTCCCGAAGATCGCACCTGATTATAGCCGACGATGTCCAGCCTGCTTGCGTTGTGCCTCCCGAGATCAGGACCAGCTGTCAGCGGAACGGGAGATTTCATTGAAGTCTGCTCCGGGTGGGAGAGCATCAATGCATTGCTAGTGAACGTCGGGTAGGCAGACTTGTTTTGTTTGGTGACGTTGTTTAGAGCGGACGTATCCACGCGAAGGGATCCTGTAGGCGGTCGGCCATTGAAGAACCCACCATTAGGAGGCGAAATATCAACTGGCGTGGCATCATTCTTTCTCTGTATGCGTTGTAACAAAGAAATCGAGCATTCGTTAGGGTCACTGTTTGATCGTTCGCGGGTGACATTGTTTGTAGGTGGTGGAGGGGCTCCGTCGGCGCCAGGCGCGACACCCGATGCTGGAAGCTCTGTGTGGATGAAGCAACATCGCTTTCCATATGGACAAGCCCCAGAGACCCAAAATGTCTATGAATCGCTTGAGAACGGAATTATCAAAATCTTCGACAATTCGACGCACCCTACAAATTTCGGTCTTGTACTGCAGAAATAATTGGTCAGCAAAAAAAATCCTCACCACCTGAATGATTTACCTTGGGATGCCGAGCCACTGTGCGGAGCTCATCTTCTCCATGGGCGAACTGGCATTTCGTACCGTACCGGCAGGTTCCTTTTTCCTCCCAGGACCTGCATAGCTCCGTCTTGTACAGTCCCAGCTTACGGTTGTTCGCGCTGGGCCCGCCACTGGTCTGTGAACCTGCATTAGAACTACCGGTGTTCGTGATTCCGATCGCCTGATTGGGTAAAGCCCCATATGGTCCAGAGAATTGAGCTTGCAATCGGCTCACAGCCGCAGCGACATCTGGAGTATATCCATCGGGCGGGCCATAAAACTGATTGGCATACAGCCCAATCGCTGGAGCTACGTTGGGAGGGTATAAATTATGAGCAGCTGCACCAAAAGCCGAGCTATTCAGCAGGGCTAAAGCGGCGGCGTCTCTGAGCGCAGATGGGTCAGATGCGGAATGCTGGTGGGTACCGCGGAATATATTATGCTGTTGTTGTACACGAGTAACGGCCGGGTGGTGGCCATCCCCATGAGGTAAGACCATATCGTAGAGCTGTTGGGCAGTGCCCAGAGAGAGGTGGGGGACATGGCCTGCCGCATAACCAAGACTGGTAGGATTGGGGATCAAAGACTGCGGAGGGAATCCGCGCTGAGGTTGGCGATAGGAAGCGGGGGAAACCCCATCGACAGGTCGACCCTGAACAAAGTGTTGGGGGGTACCCGGGATGCCCTGGGCGGCGGGGAAAAAGGGTCGCGGTCCTGCCGCATATTCAGCTTCTACTTCAGCCGCCAGATGCCCTTGAACGGCGCGATAACTATATTGTTGCTGGCCACCACGACCAAAAGCGCCGGCCCCAGCCAACGACGGATATGTCGGCTGATCAGGTGAGAAGGGTTTATCGCCCAAGAGGTCGCGATAGTGGGAAGAAGACCACTGATGTGGTTGGAGAGCGTTGTCTCCCGATTGATTTACTCCCGAAGGTTCCTCGCCTGCTTGCTTGAGACGGCGTAGTTCAGCCGACGACAACCCCCCACTGAACGAATGTGGACGCTCCTTTGCCTCAGCACCGCCCGCGATCTTGAGCTGCGGAGGACCGCGCATGGTCTGACTGGCTGAAGACAACGCAGATTCGCGAGATTCTAGGGTATCCGTGGAGGATACTCGGGAGTGAGAAGGTGAAAGCTGATGATCCGAACCATGGGGTGAGGAATCGATGCTAGCATCGGAAGCTGTCTCTAAGGGACTAGCTTCATTATACTGGACGACTGCTGCTGCGAGTTGGGATTGAGGTGGAGTTTTCATGGGACCATGAACGTCCTCTGCGAGGTCTGTGACCGAATTGAGCTTCAGTCTGGCAATGTTCTGCGCAAGGTCCCACTCCGTGGTTGCGCCAGCATCGACTAACTGGCCAGTCCCGTTAAATCGCCAGCGATGGTTACCGTTGGTGGGGGCAGTGGCATGACGCTCAGTACGATTCGACTCTGCTGGGTAGCTAGTGTTATCAGATATGCCGTTACGAGGAGGCATGGAAGATGGCTTCTGAGCTGTGAAAAAAGTGGGAGACCGGAAGCTCGAAGACAAATCTGTGGGAGAGTCCCGGGGTGCGGATATATTCCAATTTTTCTGGGAGAGCACAGGATGAGTCAAGGCAACACGAGGTATGCACGAACACATGCCTCTTGTGCGATTTCGTTGTTGAGCAGTTGTATCTCGCGCGTCCAAGCAAGTGTGCCAGATGACTGCGCGCGATTGGGGAAATTTATCGATGAAGCTGATTCGCGTGCAATGTACAGACTATCCGTTGATGCAGCAGTACTGGAGACCACCTTTTGCATTTAAATCTGGGTGATCGGCGAGGTTGGACACGGGTAACGAACAGAGAGGGAGGTGAACTCACCGGTAAATTAGAGTGGACGTGCGTCGAGTGATGAATGCAGGATAAAAAGGTGCTTGAATTGGTATGAGACAATAATCAAGTGATGCTATGGATATAGGATACGATGCTGAGCTGCGTGTAATTGACAAGATAGATAGGGCCTTAGTCGACCTTTTGACCAGCTGGGGAGGCAGAAGGACGAGCAGCAAAGATCTAGGAAGAAAGCACAAGATAGGTATAAAAAGATGAGGAGGAACGAGGCGTCAAGGGGTCGTGAGCACTCTGGTCGCGTGTTGTGGATCAGGACCCAAGCAGAGCCGGGGGTACGGAGAAGCTGATGGTGGTTGAGGGTTTGGGCGTTCTGGAGTGTGGTGGTAATGGAATGAGGTAAAGGGGAGGCTAGTAGGACTGTGCAGGGTTTTGATCGAAACGTGCCCTTGTCCAGGCGGCGTTTGTCAAATAATGATATAGAGGAAAGAAAGCGCAAGAAGGACCGATGTCGCGAATCGAGCAGGTCTGAATGCTCGTCGTCGCTGTTGTCGTCGTGCCGAATGCTGAGGAGAGAACTGCGACGCCGGTACGGATGGTCGTCGTCGTTCAGTTGGAAGAAAGGACGGGCGAGGTGGAGGCGCACTGGTTTCGCCCGTCGTGTCGTAACAGCCGGTGCAGTTACTAATAACGGCCCAGGCCCGAGTCCTCGCTGCCCCATCACGCGGCGCTGTCAGATCAGCGGGCCCTAGTCCTCGACGACAATACACCTCCTCGACAGCCTCGACGACACTGCCATTCGTGCGTCAATGTGCTGCATCTCTGAACGATCACTGCAGGCGCGGGTGGGTACTACCCACCTGCGATGGGCCCAACCGCGCGCTAACCCCCAACCAACGTACCTGCGACACGTGTACTCACACGCCCATCTCGAATTCAACCGCAGCAACAAGTTCCCCGGTTAGATACCTTGACCGAGTATATTAAGGTCGCTCTTGGCCCTTCTTTGTGGAGCGATGCTCGCGTCACACGGCGTTGGGCAGCAGCCATACGGGCTGCATGCCATCCCACTCTCCGTCCTCCTGTGCCCGCCCGCCCCCGTTTTTTACGTCGATGGATCTGATAGCGTGGACGGACAAGATTCGTCCCCGCCTGCCAATCCTGAAATACTTCCGACGCTCGCGGACTTTGATTATTGAATTGGTTCGCTCGCAAACTGAGATCTCGCCTTGCCACTCGCCTCCGCTGTATATCCCTGCTTAAGTCTCCCCCTCACACTCGCCACCCGCAGTGATCATTCGGCGATCAAGCCAACAGCGCTCGAGGCCCAGTTATCTATGCTGTAGCACCGCCATCGTGACCCTGGGTGATTTATTGATCAATTGTAACTAACGATGTTCTTCCCACGCAAGCACCTCTGCATCCTCGTCCGGACTCTACGGTACTATCTCTGACAGTAGACTCTAGAGCGCTCATGCGGAACCCCTTGACCCGTGAATAACAAAACGCCTGCACACTATCTCAGAACTGATAATGGTACAGAGGTCAGCTGATCATCATATCTCGACATGCGGTCTCCACGAGGTTTCGAATTTGGAGTCATGGGAGGCGAGAATGGCACGAGGATTACCCCTTCTCCTTCGGCTGTACGCATATTCTAGAGTCCGAATCCAGAGATTTTAGGCGATCTTAATCTGTCCTTTTCAAGTCCACCTTTTTTTTTCCCTTCGGGTCAGGCATAATGGAAACGAAACACGATTCAATCCGCCAGAGGCTGGCTGGGAAATTTATCTTGGTCGCCTATCATAGAAGTGTTTAAAGGAACAAAGCGTCAAGTGAACTAGTACATCAATGGCTATATCGATCATGCTTGTGTCAGCCAAGCTTGCCTCGTGTCATCGCGAACGCGTTGAGTCATGCGTCTGAGGTCGTAATCATGAGTAAGCGCATTCAAACCGAATGCTCAGGTATAACTCCTTACAATATGATGTGCCAACCAGCATCGTAGAAAGGCTTTGTAGCTGCTCTTCGTCAAACGACAACTGATCTTTATGCCATGTGTCCTGGTCTAATGTTATGATGCACATCCACCTATTCGAAAATCATGACATACCTGGTGCGTCTACAAGGGAGCGTGGTTGTTGGGTATAAATCTATGGTCAGAGAAAAATGTCCTTACCTTCTTGAATTCGGAGGCACAGTGACGTATTGTCGTTGAAATTGGAGGGGGATCGGTAGAATGTCGGGCAAGTACTGGATAAGTCAATCGTGTCAAAAATGATGTAAGACGGAAACAGTGAAAGGAGTGCAACCGACCGTCGGTAAGGGTGGGCATCCAAGACTCGACAGAATAAGGGAAGCTTCCAATCAAGGCACAAAGCCCAAGGATGGCAGAATGCAGTTTCCTCAACTTTTCCCCATAATCAGGTGCCGATCGTGATGGCAACTTGATTGTGCGAGCCAAGGATATGAACCGACTCTGTTGGCCAGCTGTCGGCGAGTCTCAGTAACATACATTACTTATCGCGTACCTTAAGGGGTATGATGTTCTGACGCTGCGAGCAACGGACTATGCTAGACAGCGTCTTCGAGGACATCTCGCGAACTTCGACGTTCTCATCCGCTAGACAATCAAGGAGAACCTCCATAACCTTTGAGACGCCAGTGGGAGAGATCATCAATAGATTGCGATAGAAAAACATCACCAGGGCTGGCAATGTATGTAGCCGGATGCGCCAGGACTGTGACGGTCTGATCATGTTTCGTCTACTAGTGGAAGCAGCTTTACATACCTTGGAAACCTGTATCGCCTCCACCAACTTCTCCAGCACGATCTCTACGTACGTAGGTGGCAAGTAGACTCCAGACATCACTTGCAACACTGCGCTACTATATTTCTGTAATTCCGGATTGTCGCTCAGCTCCGACATATTAAGAATTTCAGGCCTGCCCACGTGAGCGACTCCTGCGACACTTCAGAGTGGGGAAAACGTACAGCATTTTCATGGCTGACGGAAACGCGAGACATGCCTCGGAGCCATGGAAAGAAACCCATAGCCACAACAGCACTTCGAGGAAGATGAGCGACGTAACACCCAGTTTATGTAACTTACTCGTTAGACCAACTTTATCAAACTGGTAGGGAGTCAGATGAAGTCCAACAACCTTGGGATGTATAACCACTTACCTGTGATTGAGAGACTCGCGGAGGGGGGAAACGCTCATCCTTCCACCGAGCGAGTTGTTGAATTATATACTGAAATTGATCTTCGAATACACTTTCTCTGCAAAGTGGCTCGATATCAGTATCAGTTAGACATTAGCAGAGAAGATACTCACCGAATACTGAGAGGGTCCGGATTCTCGATACAAGAAGTTAATAACGTAGCCACAGAGGGATAAGATGGGCGCCATCTGTTTCTTGCAATGAGAAAAAGAGCGTTTGCTATACTATTGCGAATCTGTGCAAATGACCAAGTCGGTTGGATGGGAAGACTGGGCATGCAAAGAGGCATACCTCTGCGTAATTCGAGTCTGCATTGTCGAAGAACAAGGAGACATATTTCTCTGAGATCGGATTAAATCGAACCCCCATGACGTCCATTAACACGACCACAGCATTCAATGATTTGGTAACTGAGAACGTGTGAGCATTGTGACACAAAAGGCATGTTAATGTCAATATACCTGTAAATGCTGAATCTCCCTGAATCTCCAGCTGGAGAGACAGTATCCAATCTACCAGAGGCTTATTCCGGCGAGGATCGCGGTCCTCCAGTACCGTCTCCATGTTGGAGGTGCTGAGCAAGGCGATGCAGATAGCAGTGAGAGAAACTCACTTGAAGGAACGAACTCCAGTAAACTACGGTATCTGGTCGAGCTTGCGAAAGCATGTTATCAAAGCGAGGAGCAAACCAATCCCACAGGGTATCGAGATTAGATTGAGACCAGTGCTTGGATCCTATAGCACTTGAGAACCTGCGAATATAGGTTGCAAGAGACATACCGCGAAGCAGGCCGGTCAGAATTTCAGCAGTCGCTGTCAACATTCATCATTGCCATTTATGAGGAGCAATCACCACTAAGAAGAATGCAAGCTCACAATGGTGCAATGGGTGAACCCTGGACCAAGAAGCACAGTAAGTGAAA
>JBBPOR010000392.1:0-23961 GCA_038091555.1 Leccinum sublutescens | reverse complement strand
CTCAAGTCCGAACGATAAGACGGAATCAGACATCGAGAAACCTCTTAGGTCGAAAGGAGTTCTCCCTGCACACACCACAGGCAGCCATCGCGAGTCATCCATGTGCCATTCAATATCCTTCACCAGCATCGTGCAGGCCGTCGCTGAAGGATATTCATCCCTTGACGTCCTCCTTCGCAAACACAAGACCAAAGCCAAGGAAGTCGGGTCCAAATCCGGCGAGCCTGCGCCGAACCCACACGACTCGACCTCCAAATGGGCGCCCAGGCAGGGACAGATCATCATCAAGGTGTTCGTCCCATCTACGGATGACATCTGGAAGTTCCGAGTGCCACAGAACATCGGCCTCGCCGGCTTCACGTCGAGGGTGATAGCCAAGCTCGGTTTTGTGGTCTACTTTAGCGGGAGTCTTTGGGACGAGCCCAGATACTACTTCAGGACGGACGAACAGTTCGCGACGTGGGTGAGGGGGCGGGTCAGGTTCGGACGGAATCTACCGATCGTCGCGCACGTCCCCGATACTCCGCCGTTGGTGAAGCTGAGCGTGGATGGGGATGGCTGTGAAGTTTGGTGTTACGCATGACACAGGATTCGAGTATACTTAGGATACGTATAGTCATTCGGCGGTTTCGGCAAGCTTGCGTTGCACGTTACGGGGTGGTGGGAGGAGATGCGTACCCCTAGAATCAATCAATTAGCCGTCTATCCAGCTGGCCTGCCCCGCGGATTTCTTTGAAGCACGACACGAAATAAATGGGCGCTGGGGTGGCAGGTATTGTTCAACTGAAACCGATCAAACATGGGTGAAGAGCGTCGTATATATGTGGAGCTGCAAGAAATTGAAATGGCGGATGTTCGACGAGTTGGTATGGCGGAAGCTTTCGGAACGATATGTGCTTCTTATCGTGAGGCCATGCACGATGCACGATGCATCAGGGAGCCCGTCAGACAATTCTATGGCCTGCCCTTATTCTTGAAGAGTCGATGAGCTGTCACTTTCGGCGGGCCGAAAGGCTGATAATTAATTCACCCAGGTCCACGAAGGTTGCAGTATTTTTAGATTAAATCGTTGGGATCCCGAAATTCCTCGGAGGAGTTCGTGACTTAGCAGGGGGACTTGGATGCTTTGGAAGAGGCCCATCCGATTCCCTAACTCCAGGCCCGCAGACAAGACAAGCACTTGTACTTGCTTTTTCCAATTTAGTAATCAGCGCGCTGCTGAGTACCGATAACACCTGCCGAGACTGTAGTGTTTCAAATGAGCTCATGGCGTTGCGGGATGAACTATCGCTACCGAAGCGGGTATAGCACGCAAAGACACCGAATCCATGCGGGGATGAATATTAATATTGAATTGCGGCTAGAGGTGTACGGCCCACAATACCGCAGACTCGATCCCACTGGCAGGCTACGCTCAAGCGATCATGTGCAGCCTCGCTCAGCCTCCGTCCGGTGGGCGTATAGGTTGTGCATCTTGGTACTTACAAGCCATGGAGAAAGCTTTTCACCAGTAGAAGAAACAGGCAGTGCTCGACGCCATAATGCCTAAGAATGCACGAACGATCGAGGGGACAACTTCCCGGCAGTCGGCGAGCGGGATTCTAATAGAGTAACTTGAAGCCTTATCACAGTGGCTGCCAACAATGATATTCTATCATGAAGTCTCTACACATCTGCGAAACAATATCGGCTGTTAACACGCTCTTGAAAATGTGAGCCTTTCCTCCTCAAAACTGCTGATTGGTAGCATCACACAGCTGAAGAGCTATGAAAATCACTGAGTGCCGCGCAAATCACTTGCCGATTACCGCCTATTATGTAACACAGTCGCGGAGCTCTCTGACCACCGAAAAGGGAAATTCAGGTTCAACCAGTGCACCATGTCCGAATCTTCACGTTGGACTGAACCATTGAACGTGTGCTGTAATCTCAGGTAGATATTATTTTCAAGAGAAGAAACATGCTAATCCAACAATAGTTCCCACTGAGCCAATGGCACGTTTGTCATTACGTGTCAAAATACCCCTCAGAACAAGTCGGTCACAATTCATCCATTCCCGAATCTTTGCTGTAATAAATGTGTTATTCTTCCGACCTGAGGCACCCCGTTTGGGCACGTACTGTATAGAAAACTCGCTTCAGGATGACACCAAGTTCGACGAAAATGAAACACAAACCAACCAAGAGCCGCTTTCGTGTTCTCTGGAATTGAAAATTGATTCCTCAAATACACTGATTCCCACTTCTGCTCATCGTCGTCGCTCTCCCCCTCATTCACGATGCCATCCACACGCACTTTACAGAAATACGCTATCGCTGTTAGCATTTTCAGCTTGCTCTACAACACAGGCGAAGGCGTCGTGTCCATCCTCTTTGGCGCTGAATCTTCCTCGCGTGCTCTCGTCTTTTATGGCATCCAGTCGGCTGTCGAGGTTATCTCGGACCTCCTCGTTACCTGGCGCTTCCTGAGTGCTAGTGGACCAGGCAACGAAATAGACAATGCCAGCACGACGTCACCACAAATCATCCGGTGAACCCTTGTTATGCCTTCCTATCTCCTTCCCAAGTATTGACCTGAAATCTATTCCCCCTCGCGTCGCTCTGCATATCCCACAGAATTGAGAGAATATCAACATTTACTATCGGCGCTCTCCTGGTGGCCCTCACTGTGGCTGCTGTTGGCACGTCCGCTGCCTCTTTATCAGCACACGACCACCCCTCCACCACTTTACCCGCCCTCCTCATCGCCGCTACCTCTACAAGTGTTTCACTCGCCCTCTACCTCGTCAAACGCTACTTGGCCCGCGCCCTCAACTCGAGTGCCCTTCATGGCGAAGCCTTATGTTCCCTCTGTTGCATGGAACTCTCTGTCGTATTGCTCATTGGGTCGTTGATCTATCGGGTATGGAGTGGTGGATGGTGGGTCGACGCGACGACGGCAATGGTGATCGCCATGATGTTTGGCTGGGAGGGGTTCAAGATGGTACGGTGGGCGCGGAACAAAGATTTCGATGGTGGGTGTTGTGGGACGTGTCATCCTAAGGTCGAGGCTACCGAGGCTGCGGCGGCGGCAGACGTGGAAAAATCCACGGTCACGGTACACGAACAGGGTTCCTGCTCCTGCTGTAGCGGTTCTAAGAAGGACGTAGTCGTCAAATGCGAACATGTCTAAGCAAGGAAGTCAGCCACTTTACTTCTTATCTGACAGCACACTGCAGACGTGGCTTCATTTCCTTACCAGTGCCTCCGACTTCAAGCTTCAAGGTTTTAACACCCATATTTCTAGTAGAATTTCTAGTCATATTAGTATCTCCCCACGTGACATGTATACTAGATACCATGCTTTCTCGCACTCAGAATAACGCATTCTCTCGGAACCTTGGCATTCACATATTTTTCACATTTACTTAAGTTGGTACTAATCCAGGTTACTGTCCACCTTTGGTCCTTCGCCGTGATGTGGCGTTATCTGGCCGCAAAGAGATGGTCACCTGATCGGAAGTCCGAGGTGCGACACCCGATTCCCGACATACACAGTCACTTGACCCAGATGTTGCGCCGGGCTGTCCATCGTGTGTTTGCCCGGTCGACATCTTATCAAATCAGTTCAGATCGATTATCATCCGTAACACCACTTGTACCTCGGTCTGTTCAACCCTTCACGACACGGAGAACTATGGCTTCGCTTCTAGCTGAGAGGTATTTGGCAGACAGAGCACCTCCAATTTGCAGAGTCGAAGTCTCCAAGTCATTTTCACAACTCACGTTCGTCCCTCGCTTCCATTCATGGGGAGATTGATTCTGACAAGCAGACAGCGAAAAGGAGAAATTGTATGCTCACTATGTCGGTGAAGCGTCGTGGGCAGGGGCTCGCATCATCCAGGGCCAGTGGACATCGCAAGCGACCAGTCTTTACGACCTCTTAATTCTCACGTTCAGCACCAATGGAAAGTTGACTGATCTTGCGACTCTGCAAAGCAAGTCTGGCGTTAGCCAGCAAGCATTCGAGGAGCTCATTCAGTACGCCGCGCAGGTTCGCTCAAGATCATGTTCTAGTCCCTTTGTTCATTTTCGCTCACATACGTCGCAGGTCTTGCACAACTTGGTAAACTACAAGTCCTTTGGCTTCACCAAGATTATTCCTCGTATTTCGGAGAGCGACTTTGCCAAGGTTGTCGCGGCTTCCTCGAACGCTTCTAACGCGGTCCCACTCTTTCAACAAGTTAGTCGTCACGACTCTGTTTCTTTGAGCTCCGTGTGAATTTGACTCAGCTCAGCGAGCATATATATGCAACAACCCCCGAGAGTTCCTTGTCCGTCGGAAAGCGTTCGGAGGGTCACGTCTCCAACTACTATCTCGGTGAGGTTATTACGGACGATGAAGTCGCCGCTGTGCAAGAGGCTGCCGAAAAGCTTGGGATTGATATCTTGAACACTCGGTAAACTCTAGTCTGTTCTAAATGACTCAGCGCGTTATTTACATCGTCAAGTGTTCGCAAGAATGGTCCGGGTGACTTCACTCTGCTCGTTGCCTCGGCTCAGAAGCAGCCTTCGACGTCCCACGACTTGAACAAGTTGACCACGCAATCTGTCAATGCAAAGCTCGCGGTCGAATACGGCGACTTTTCGGAGTCATTGACCAAGGTCGTGGCGGCGTTGCAGGAAGTGAGATTCATTGCTTTCTTGTCGCTCCAAAAACTCAGATCGGACGCAATTAGGCCAGGAAGTACACCGCGAATGATAACCAAACTGCTATGATGGATGGTTACATCAAGTCGTACGTTTCTTCTTGGTCACAATGCTCGACATGATATGCATTGAGCCTTTTCACAGGTTTGAGTCTGGTTCCATCGAAGAGCATCAGAAAGGTTCAATCGCATGGGTCAAGGACATTGGTCCTGTAGTGGAGAGCTACATCGGATTCGTCGAGACATACGTGGACCCGTACGGCGGTCGTGCGGAATGGGAAGGTGAGTACCCGATAGTGCGCATTCCATACCTGTTACTAATTACTAGTTAGGTTTCACCGCCATCGTCGACAAGGCTCTCAGTGCTAAATACGATACGCTCGTCAACAATGCGCCTGAACTGATCAAAGCGCTTCCATGGGGCCCTGTGTTTGAGGTAGACCATTTCAAGAAACCAGACTTTACCGCCCTCGAGATTCTTCATTTCGCAACCGGAGGTGAGCAACACAGACACATGATTTGATTTGCTTATATCTACTGGTTTATAGGTATACCAGCTGGAATTAATGTAAGCGACACAACACTGCATAATCTAACACCTAAACGACATTCCAGATACCTAACTACTATGCCATCCGAGAGTCGGACGGATTCAAGAATGTCTCCCTTTCCGTAAGATCCCGCTTCGTTAGTTTGTAAAATTTCTTGTTCAATTCATCCTTTTCTTCGCACAGAACATCCTTTCGGCAAAGGCTCCAAGTAAGCAGTATTCCTTGAGACATGGCCTCTTGGTCGACTCGGAGCGCGGGTGACTGACCATCTAATCTAGACGAAGAAATCACATTCGTTCACGAGAGCGACCTTGAGCTATATAACAAGTGGGACTCGCGCGCTTTCGAGCTCCAAGTCGCAAATCACGAGTTGCTTGGTCATGGGTCCGGCAAATTATTTACGGAAAATGCAGATGGGAAGCTCAACTTTGATCCCGAGGTAATGTGATGTGCCGTCTTGTTCAATCGGCTTCTCATTCGTTGGAATAGACCATCAATCCTCTCACTGGGAAGAAAGTGTAAGGTCACGCAGTCGTTTGGACCTTTCTTATTTTACTAAACAAGTCTACGATTTATATAGAACCACGTGGTACAAACCTGGCCAGACTGCTGGCTCTGTTCTAGGTGAAATTTCCTCGTCATTGGAAGAATGCCGCGCGGAAGCCGTGGCAATGTATCGTGAGTTACATTCTACCTCCTGCGCACTCGCTCAGCGAACTCTATATCGCAAACAGTCGCGAACAATGAGAAGATTCTGAGCATTATGGGTGTAAGTGGTTAACCTTCCCCAAGCGGATTCCAAGTTCATGCGTTGATGGTCTTATTGCAGTACGACAATCAGAAAGATCGTGACGACATCGTTTATGTATCGTTCCTTCTGATGGCCCGTTATGGTCTCCGTGCACTGGAATTCTATGACCCATCAACCGGTAAACACGGGCAGGCGCATATGCAGGCTAGGTACGTGAACTGGAATGATCGAGTAGAATAAGCGTTTTGATCCACAATTCTACTTGAGGCTGGGCATCACCAAGTTCATGGTGCAAGGTGGCCTGGTAGAGATCAAGACAGTCCGCGATGCGAACGGCAATCCCGAGAATGCTTATGTGAAAGTGTGTACCTGGCTAGTCGATTTTCTGTGCTCCTTCGCTAACGGGGTTTCCTAAGCTTGATCGTCAAAACGTTCTTCAGAATGGTAGCAGAGTGATGGGAGAGCTTCTTCGCGAGATACAAATACGCAGGAGCGTGGCTGATGGGCCTGGTGCGAGGGCGTTCTACAACGACCTTACGACGCCACCTAAGGAATGGGTGACCGACCTCAGAGATATCGTTCTGAAGAAGAAGCAGGTGGGTTATCCTTTCCTTGACGTGTGCGCGCCCTGACAGTGACATGCCTTGGCGTATCATAGCCCCGCAAGATTATGCTGCAAGCAAACACGATCGTCGTGAATGGCAAGGTTGAGCTGAAGGAATACCCTTTGACTGCAGCGGGTGTGATTGAGAGCTTGATCGAGAGGAAGCTTTGATATACATTTCCGTTGTATTCGATGCTTATGACAGACACAGTTGGATTGATTTATCTGAAGGTCTGACCACTCAATTCATCAAGCAGAGAACGACGACTTGGATTCGATCTCACGGCATCGGAAATAGACCTTGTACACGCCGGGCCGATTCATGGGTCAGAGAACATTATAAGATGAGAGGGGCTTCGACATTCGTCTCCACAATTCTGAGCCCACGATGACACCAGTGCCATCTGCGACACAGTGGGGATCCCCGGCCGCGTCTAAACGGGCTCTGCTGATACACGGAAACACCTCCTCGTCGCACACCTGGGAGATGGTAGCCAATGGCTTAGCAAAAGCTGGTCTGAAAACGTTCCTGTGCTCGTTCTGTCCCACGATCTCATCTGCAGTTCCCTTCGTCCTTTTAGGTTTCCTGGTGACAGCACCGAATATGCTGGGACATGGAAACCGACCAACCGACGATTTCCATCTGCACACGTTCGCCCAAGACCTTTATTCGACGTATTTCGCCAACGGGTTGACGTACGACGTGATCATTGGGCATTCCTTGGGAGCAACCGTGACTCTTGCGCTCCTCCCGCTTCTGTCTTCCCCAGCGCAAGACCAGAAGACGGCGGTCGTCCTCGTTGATCCTGCGATCAAGTTCAGCGATGAGGTGCTAGACGACTTTGCTGTAGAGTTCGGGAAGGATATCGGGCGCCCGCAGAGCGTGGAAGCGTACATGTCTGAACACCCGACGTGGACTCGGCTGGACGCGGTGTCGAGGGTGGTGGCGCTGCATATGGCGCAGAGCGATGTTCCGAGACGGATATTTGAGGTGAGCATTTGCGCGGGTTCGAGACCCACTCGATTCTCTGCGGTTGATCTTCAAGTTGATTTGATTTTCTCTCTCGCGGCGGAAATCAGCATATCAAACCGTTCGCATACGCTCACTTGTTCGATGCGATGCCGCCGCATGTCGAGATGACGGTCTTGATTGCGGATCCAGAACTGAGCAAAGTCTGTCCACGAGAGATGGTACCCGCACATCCGCAGATTCGTGCTGTGATTACGGTGGAGGGGAGTAGTCACTGGGTGCAGCACGAGAATCCCAACGTGATCGTGAAGACGGTAGTGGAGGAAGTAGAGAGACTTCGCGGTGTAGTAGCATCGTAGTCCAAGAGCTTTTTTCAAAATCGCAAAGGGTCGTTTTTCCTTCGACCTGTATCGGATACTGCAGATTACAACACACTACATGAAACGCGTGGGATGTGCTCGACTCAGACTTTCATCAAACAAGGCCATTAAATGATGGGGCGCAGCACCGTGACTTTCCGGATATACTCTTCGTTTGAGGGTATGCGATCATGATGATCATAAACAATAAGACCCTTCCGAGAAACACATCGTGGCGTAATATCTATCAAAAGCACACCAATATGGCTCGTAACGATCAGACAAGGGTCGCAAATCCGACCTGTTGATTGCCAAAATCGAACACCGTGTAGACGCTCCGTAGGAAAACGGCACCGAGGGTCCAGTGTGCTGGTGATTCGGCCGAAGGAGCAGTGCTTGGGTCAGCATGGAGAAACTGAAAACGACCCCCGGAATTTGAGGGTACTGAAAGCTCACCGCGTTTTCCCCGACCAACGATACTGCTGAAACAGTCAGGCGAACCAGTCTCGACTGGTCCTCGGTTGAGGATCGAGGCAGGGATCTCGAACGTCCTATCGCCGCCAAAGTCGAAGCTTATATCCGGAATTTTTTTACACGGGACTGTTGGACATACGATGGGAC
Source organism: Leccinum sublutescens (assembly GCA_038091555.1). Lineage (NCBI taxonomy): Eukaryota > Fungi > Basidiomycota > Agaricomycetes > Boletales > Boletaceae > Leccinum > Leccinum sublutescens. The sequence goes on along the minus strand of JBBPOR010000392.1, from coordinate 15,417 downwards.
CGGAACGTCGAATTGGAATTGTTACAAGGGGAACTCACACGTGTAAAATCCATTGCGGAACCACTTGCCACCGAGGGTCCGGTGCAGATTGGCCACTTGCGACCGGTCACCCACGATCGCGTTGGAGCCCGTGTCGATGATGGCGGCTATATCCTCCAAGATCGTCTGGCGGTTACTTTGAATCTTCTGTATGTTTATCTGCCAGAATCCCTGGCTCAACAGCATAAGCTCACATCCGCGTCCACTCGGCACTGTAGCTCACCAATACAGTCACGGGTGTATAAATGATTTCACCTGCATATAGGTCGCCGTTCGTTCCACCCAGGTACAGCTCGCCTCCATCAGAGGTGAACTTGACTGAGAATACTGGTTCAGTCACCGTTCCTTGATCTACGAGTGTTTCGAAAAAGGGACTGGCAGGATACTTCGATATTGACTGGAAAGCCATCCCCAACATACCATCTGGAGGGAAACCCATGTCAATAGAGTATTTTGTTGCGGCACCGATGGTCTGAGTGTTCGCCTGCTCAACGGTCAGACGTGCATACGTTACGGAATGACGGAGAACAATACAGTGAGGCCAGCAATGGTGACGTTATCAATATATTGTTTGCCTGAGGCAGAGACACCATCAGTAAATTTGAGGTTAAATGTGGAGCCTTTGTCTTTGGCCGTGATCGACGAAGCGGGATCCCAGGGGGTATTTTCTGAGCAACCGAGGCAAGCAGGCCCCGGAAGGAAGAGATCACTACGTGGGATTGAGCAAATGAGTTGTGGGGATTGATGGAATGTACCCACCTGGAACCAGTGTCAATCTCAACTGCAATGGAGGTCAGGTAGACGTATATCAGGAATACAAAGAGAAACATACCAGTAAAATATTTGGGAGGAGTACCAATTGCAATGGTGCCATACCAGACGAGATTTGGAAGACTTGTCAAGGGTGCGGCACCAACAGCGCGATTCTTCAAGTTTAGAAGCTCCGTCCCTTTTACCGCAAGAGAGTGAGACGACCCCGTATTTCTCTCATAATTTTCGAGGCCGCGGAGCATTTTACTACAAAAATGATTCTTGAACGAAGGGTGATGTAGGTTGAGTCTTGAACGTACGCATCGACTAATTCGACATGGGAGTGGAGTGCGTCGAAATCTACGCTGTTGTCAAGCTTCAACCACGAAGATCGTCTGGTGAGTGCTATGATCGTCCCGTTGGTTTTCCGGTCAAGCTCGATCATTGCAAAAATCGAGGCAGCCGTTGCAAGGATGATTGTAGAGATTGCGAGGTGCATTTGGAACAGGGGATCGACAGACTGGCATCGACGTACTCACCTTTAAATCACCAGCGCATGGCTATGAGCGATGCGGCTTGTTGGCTTTGACGAGATGCGGATCTTTACGGCGTTTGGAGTGGTCTATCGTTTCATGAGTGCTACAAATTTTCAGTGACGGAAGCCATGAATGGACGTTGACATCATCATGCGTCAATTTGCTGATAGTTTGCCCATCTGACGAAATGACGAAACGACTACCAACGTGGACTGGGCAGTATCGAGGGTGCAGTGGCACTGCATATGGCGTCGTCGGCGCCCGATGATCTTCGTCACTTCGATTCCCCGCTGACCTTGATTTGAATTTCTCTCGCGGAACCAGCACATTCACATATGTACGCTCACTTGTTCGATGCGAGCCAGTACTAGTGCCGCAGCGTTGTCTTGATTGCGGATTCAGAACTGAGCAATGTCTGTTCCACGAGAAATGGTATGGATAATGGTAATGGAGAGACTTCGCAGTGTACTTGTAGTTCGAAGTACTAGTAGCTGCTAGTGGTTTCCATTTTTGGATATCAAGTTCTTGACGATGCTCAGCGCGGTTGCGGCACGCAAAGCTGCGAAAGCAGCTGCTGAGGCATCCGGAACTCCTCCTTCCAAGAATCCATCACCACCACCCCCATCGCAGTCGCCCTCGCCGCCCCAAAAACAAACAACCACTTCGCAATCTGGAAACAAGCCCACTTCGAAGCGCAAAACCCGCGTCTCGGCCTATGCTGGGCCATCGAAAAGCAAAAAGGTCAAAGTTTTTCATGCACCACGCTATTTTGACTCGAGCAACACGTCGAATGCACAAGATGTAACTACGAAGCTCGAAGATCCTACCTCCAGGATCGAGGTCAGCTCGGATTCAGACTCTTCCGAGTCTGGGGAAGAGATGGAGATAGAGATGAACGTCCCTACCCCCATTGGTCCGTCAACCATATCCGTCACGAAATCTAAACGTACCTGGTCGCCGAGTCGACCTATGGCGGACTCGTCCGACGACGAAGAACCTGACCCGTCTGGCTCGTTTGACCCCGCTAGCTGTTTGGTTCCAGAACCAAGAAAACCAGAACCTCTGCCACTGTCCACGTTCCGTCCAGTGCTCAACAGTAACGTCTACGCGGTACCACAGAACGAATATGTGACCAATAGGAAAGCGGTCATCCTGGTGCTTCAAGCCAACGAGACCCTCGCGCTTGTAGGAACATATTCGTTGTGCGTCTTACAGGGCAGCCTCTCCCTGCTCGGAGTCACTCTGTCGCCTTCTGACGCCAAACACTTCATCTTTGCTCCCCGGTCGTCTCCTCTCCCAATCTTGTCGCCGGCCGCAGCTGATCGGCAGGGCTCGTGTACATTTCCTATCCCACTGGCCATCCGGGAGCAAGAAAACATCACTGCTGTACTGATTGAATGCACTCATACCGGTATCGAAGGTCTTGGACGGATATGCAGGGTGTTCGACAATGCCTTCAAGCCGCCTCAAGATTCATGTCCCCTCCCGGGAATTGACCCTCCGAAACTACACATTGTATGTATCCAACAACCCTTCAAATGCGTTCCCTAACCAATACATTTCTCAAAAGGTGAACACTATCACTAGAGAGATCCATCCATTTATGCTTCCAAGCTCTTGGGAGGCTGCACTTGCATCGGTCGACGAGCACCCAGACTCGGAACTAAGCAACGCGCCAGTATGCCTGGTGAAAGGACCAAAAAAGTGCGGAAAGAGCACACTAGCGCGGACATTGGTGAATCGTTTGTTATCTCGGTCAGTTTCTCTCTCGTGCATGTCGTGTCTGGTCTTATATTGTTCCCGCAAATCAAGTTATCGTCGAGTCGCCTTCCTCGAATGTGACTTGGGTCAATCCGAGTTTACTCCAGGTGGTATGGTAGCCCTCAACATAGTAGAGAACTTTGTTTTTGGTGAGTCGATATTTTCCAGTCGTGTGGTTGGTTTGGGATGGAAACAGTGTAATTTTTACAAGGGCCCCCATTCACGCACCCAACTTTGCCCTACCGTGCACACTACATCGGGTCCACTTCACCACGCGCGAGTCCTTCGCACTATCTAGATTCAATCCATTCACTGTTGGAATCGTACAAGCTCGATCTACAGTTTCCTTTCGAGATTTACGAGCCCACGTCTGACGACGAGCGCATACACGATGCTATTCCACTCGTAGTCAATACCATGGGGTGGACTAAAGGACTGGGTGCAGACCTGAATGTACGAATTGAAGAACTCGTCGAGGCCTCGCATACATTCAACATTGACGACGCCGAAGAGCATGGCTGGCCAGCACCACCTCAGTCACAGCATGTCCCGCGATTCCCAACTGCCTTGCCACTTGTGCATTCAGGCAGGAAGCGACCCGTCGAGGTGGAAACCATTCATACAGAGATGACAAACACGTACTACACTGCGACGGACCATCGCCATCTCAATATCTTGTCGTACTTTCACGCAGTTTTCCCTGAACAGCCGATTTCCTCCTTATCAGGATCTGCACTCAATCAAATAACTGCCACTATCTGGGATGCCTCACTGCCGATGTGCGCTCGGAGTCCTTACGAAGTGCACTGTACACAAGCGTTTGATCAAGTTTACCTGACCGGACCGGGATATGAAGACGTAGTGCCGTCCGAGTTGACGCGGGTGCTCAACGGTGCCATTGTTGGGCTCGTTTCTGACAGTCTCGTGAACAGTTTCTCCCGAGGCATGCAATTAGTAGAACAAGAGTCATCCTCATTGTCATACACGCCTGGCGAGCCGCCACCCGATCCGGCGCTCTCGACATGCCATGGCCTCGCACTGATTCGAGGGATACCCCTCACACTCAACCCCCTTTCGCCACACATGCATATTCTTACCCCACTTCCAACCGCGCTTCTCGCCAAAACGCGCCTGCTCGTGAAAGGTGAGATGGAATTGCCGATATGGGGCATGCTTGACTTCCGGGAGAACGAAGAGGGCCGGGTGGTAGGCGTAGAAAAGGGTCAGGTGCCGTATTTGCAGTGGGGCAAGGCCGAGGCGATTGGAAGTGAGAAGCGGCGGGTCAGACGGAATTTGATGCGGAGAGGACAGATGTAGGACTCGGAGAGCGTGAGTGCTTATCCTGCCGCATTCATAACGAAAAAAGGCCTGCTACGCGATCGAAACATTGTGTTTATCATCTCAACATAGTAGCACAAGGCATGTTGTGCGACTCCAAAAAACTAGCATCATTCGCGTTATTGTGATGAGGCCTGCGTTGATTTACTCATGAACTGAGTACAAGTTCATTACGGTTCGTGTTCGCTTCAACCTATCCTTTTTCTTACATCTCATCATCGTAGCATCAACGCTCGGCACGCGCCTTGCTTCGGGTCCGTCTCAAAACCATGCCCTAGCTCCTCCTGTTCCATCAGATTGACTCAGCCACCAAGATCGTATCAATGGACATTGGGCACGGCACGGGTATACTACACACAATGAGCGCTACCTATTTACGGAACGATGTCCCATCGTCGCTGATCGAGTGAATCCGCCTTGTGATTCGGCGCGCGTCTCCTGATTCGCCAGACATCGACATACGCTTGTCGTGGCGTGAGGTGCTGTGTTCGAGGTAAGTACTGAGTACTGAGTGCAGACTGTCGAGTCCGGGCTATGTGAGCGGCGTCATGGCATGATGTTCCAACGCAAGATCCTCTCGTATGACATTGGACTGTTTGTACTCAAACTTTCAAATGTTAGGAGTAAGGTACGTATTTCGCCCGCCTGACTGACCATGTGATTGAACTATCTTTATCTCAGTGCACCACCGCGGCTGCCGATACTTACATACGAACCCCTCCGTTGGCCCGCTCTTTTGACGACGGCCCGTTTCGTCCGAGCGGCACAAGCTTATCTCCCTAACCAGTTCACGCATTGGCCTGAGAAACTACCCCTCTCACCTTGATGCGTTCGTCCGACAGGCAGCTCTGTGCTTTGTTCCGCAAAATGGCTGCTCCAGCTAGTCAGCCAGACCAACAGTCGCCCGTGAAAGACGAACATTCGCCACGAGACGACTTCCCAGTATCGACGGACAAGATTGATTGCGAACGACTCGGAGGCACTCTGGACCAAGCTGAAGAATTTCAATTCAAGTCTGCGCAGACGACATGGTCTCGCTATAGGTGGCGGAGACTGGTGACTCTCTTCGGCCTGACCCTCCTGGTGCAACTGTTCTTGTCATCTTGGTTTTTCGGTCAACATCGCGGATCGGAGAGCGATAAGCTCGTCGGTCTTGATGATCTCTGTCCTCAAGTCGAGGCACTCGATTCTCCTGGACACGGTGCTTTGTTACAGAGCCTCGATGAAGAGTTCGGTTCTAGTGAGTTCAAACTCAAGGCATACGAGTCGCTGGGTGGCGCCGTCCGTATTCCGTGAGTCACTACACTATCATCTTTCCGTGTTGCTGACTATGAACGTGGGTACTAGGACGGAAAGTTACGATGACCTCGGACTTCCGTCCGAAGACCCTCGGTGGGAAATCGAGACTAAATTCCACGCTTATCTCGAGTCACGTTTCCCAAGGACGTAAGTGTGTGAGAACAAATTAACCCGGTGGCGGAACTGATCGTTCGTTTTCCAGTCACGCGAACCTCAAACGCACCAAAGTAAACACCTACGCCTTGGTGTATGAATGGAAGGGAACTGAGGGCCTGAAGCCCCTGCTACTTGCCGCTCATATGGATGTTGTCCCAGTCAATCCGGACACGTATGATGATTGGATCAACCCCCCATATTCAGGTTATTATGACGGTGAATGGATCTGGGGCAGAGGAAGCTGTGATGACAAGTCAGGTTTGATCGGAATCTTGTAAGTTTGAGATCCGCACTTTGTGTTGTGCAGATCTGATGGTGAATATCAAGGACCGCGGTGGAGACGCTCCTAGAGCGTGGATTCGTGCCGTTTCGCACAGTCCTATTGGCCTTTGGTATCGATGAGGAGCGTGGTGGTGAGACAGTGCGTTGGTTCTCGATTTTCAAAATTACTTTCAATGTGCTCAAGATGACATAGGGTGCACGCGAGATCGGAAAGTACCTGCTCGAGACCTATGGTCCCGATTCGTTGGCGATGATTATTGATGAAGGGGGTGCGCTTATGAATGTTTTTGACAACAGCACGTGTACTCACGCGTAGCCGACAGGGGGATACTCGGACCTGGATGGGACCGTATTCGCCGCTCCGGCAATTGCCGAAAAAGGATACATGGATATTCGTATGGACGTACTAACCCCTGGTGGACACTCGAGCGTGCCGCCGAAACATACTGTAAGAAAGATCTGTTCGTATGACATCTGCATTGAACTCACACGCAAAACAACAGGGGATCGGTATATTGGCCAATCTTATCACCGAGCTAGAAGCACACCCACACGAACCTGAGTTGGTTCGGAAGACTGCGTACTACCAAGGTTTGGAATGCCGTGCGAGATACGACACAGGCTTTCCGGGATCGTTACAGAAACTTGTGTTGCAGTCCCAGACCAGCGACGAGAAGCTGCAGGAACTTGAAGATCGCCTCGTTGACTTTGATCCCATGTTCTACGCCATGTCGGGAACAACCCAGGCAATCGGTGCGTTCGTATTTACGTGTTTTCCCACTCCTCTGATCCCTTGCCACAGACCTTGTCGGTGGAGGTGTCAAAGTGAATGCTCTTCCGGAGGCCGTGTGGGCCGTTGCAAACCATCGCGTTGCTGAACACAGTTCGATCTCTGAACTGACGAGTCGTTTCATTTCTGTCATTCTCCCTGTCGCAGAGAAACATAACATGTCTCTTGAGGCCTTTGGAGAGACGGTAGGCTCCGTCGGTCCATCTTGGGGAACTATTCGCCTTCGGGATGCGTTCAATAGCTCCCTCGTACCGGCCCCTGTAAGCCCCACGGCGGGAAGCGGGCCTTATGAACTTTTGTCGGGAACGATCCGATCGACATTACAGACCCATCTCCGCACAAATGAACTCCCGAGGAATGCCGTTGTGTCTCCTGGACTCATGACAGGCGAGTCTGCTGTGTCCATACTTGTCGTGCATGCTTGTACTGACATGTCGTTGTTGTAGGCAATACAGGTAAGCAAAAGACGTCATGGTAAAGATGCAAAGACATTGACGAATGGTTGCAATGACCCAGACACGAGGCACTACTGGAACCTCACGAAGCACATCTTCCGATACAATCATCGGAGTGCTACCGACGGTTACAATGGAGCACATACCATCAACGAAGGTCAGACACCTGTCTGCTTATTGGGACGAATTACTTACCATCGCCCGGTCAACAGCTATACGAGCAGAAGGGTTTTTGGAGCAGATTCGCTTCTTCACTAGACTTGTTCTCAATTCGGATAGCAGCGACCTGCTGGTTTGAGAATATTGTTCATTCAAGTACTGAGTATGACGTGTACATTAGGTCGAGTCTCTCGGAAGTTTATGATATCAGCAGTGTCCTTCTGTCGACGGACAAGACAAGACACTGCTCGTTTGAAGGCATTGCCTAGGGCGCAAATTCTCATCACTGGATACCAATTTATCAGTGTTTACGGGTACATCAAAGTATTAAACTACGTTGCACGGGCCTCAACATGATTCGTGGTATAGATTCTGAGTGGGGCTTCAATATCTACAGGGTTTTGTGTTACAGGCGACCTTGAACTCAGTGTCGTCCCACCACCCAATCAAGTCCAACTCTCGAAGACCTCCGACAGTCTCTACACGACATTCAGTGAAGGCGAGTCCACATCTTGTAGCCTTGCGGGTGGAAATGATTTCGAAGAGAGGTTGCAGATCAGGAGGGGGCATATTGATATCCTCGCCTCTCGAGAGGTCAACCTGATACAATTCGAGTTCCTCCAACGCGGGTGCAAGAACTTCATGTTGACCTCGATCGGAGTTGCCATCCCGATTTTCTAAGAGTACACAGGCTATGTCGGGCATGTAGCCTAGACTCAGTCTGATGTGCCGTATATTCGGGAGCCGTCCCAGCATGTCCCTCCAAAAGTCCAGTGAGAGCGGGGGTGGCATGAAATGGATGCTTTGAATATTTGTCAAGGGTATGGAGCGGCAGACGCTGCTCAAGATGTCGAATGTGTTCACGAAAGCAGTAAAGTCAACCTGAAGGAAATTGTTATGATCGGAAAACGTGAAGTAGCTCGAGTCTGATCTGCATGTACGCTCTGTTGTTCCGAAAACAAGCCTTGTTCCCGCCACGTCTTGAAAAAGCAGAGAGCGAAATATCGGACCAGCGGGTGTCGGATAACCAGACATGCTAATCCTTTGTGCCAGACGAGACGCCAGTTGAATGTAATAAGCATGGTTTAAGGGGTCTTCGGATACTGAGCATCTTAGTTTGATCGTTGTTGTCAAAGGGATGTCTACGCAGGATAGGAACGCGATAATCGTCGAGATTGGGGCACTGATGGACAAGTTGGAAAGGCGAGATAGATTGATGGTTTGGGTAGCATCGACTTCTCTGCTTGACAGGAAATAACCAGCACCACCAAGAGCATATTGGAGAGATAAATGAATGAGGTGTGGCATACGACGCAGCACGGCAAGAAACTGTGCCATGCTTAGCTGAAAAGGGACAGAAACATAGTCCAGATCCAGGTATGTCACGGCACTCAGCCCGAGAGAATGCCACAGCACCCCACAGTGCTCCAACATCAGCGTACGGAGGACTGGAGTATCTGCTTTAAAAAGCAGCCTCTCTGGCATGTTGAGGTTCGATATTTCCAAATGTTCAAGGCAAGGAACGCGCGAGGAAAGGAATTTGGAGAATAGATGATATCCGGTGTTATTCGAGGCATCGAAGTAAATGCGCAACTCTTGAATACGTTCTGAATGGCTCGTCACCTGCCCCACAATGGACAGATATCGAGATAGTCTCTCTTGGTTTCTGTTTTCAATTGCGAACGACAGGCAGATCTTCAACGGTGCCTCCTTTGATCTAGCCAATAGCTCCTGTATCCAGCGCCTTGACGTAGAGGGAATATGGGTCCAAAGGGTTGGGCAATTGAGAGCCACATACCGCCACTGGCGGCAAACGTATGAAACATTGACCCAGCTAGGTGCATCCGGGGAGAAATTGAAGAGATAGGAGTTACAAGCGTTATGGATGAATATGGTTTCAAGTATCTCAGCTGGAAGGCGGTGATGAATGGAGGAAGGGGAAATTCGGGCACGCTGAGCGTCGCGGTCAAGAAGGTGGTGTGACACAAGGGATACCTGTTGGTCCATTCTAGCTAGAGCTACGTTCTCCATGTTGGTAGATAGGAAGTTTTGCGCAGGCTGTACACACCCAGGAGGATCGTATCAGTAGAGGACAACACCAGCGAGAAGCAAAGATGCGAAGCTATATGAGCTGCGTCAGCGCTCGAAGCACAAGAATCGCTTGAATTTTTACCTTCCAGATGATGGCAGTGAGTCGCAAGGATTTTCTCGTGTTGGCTTCGTCTAATATACCTACATAATGATAAATAGATTGTGTAACCAACTGCTGGAACGGTAATTGACTTACCTCGTGGAGGGACCATCATCGGTACCATCTCCATTTCAGTCACACCCGAGGCCACTCTTGTAGAGTTGTGGAGGTATAGATGCTTCCAACCTCGGAAAGTTACGACGTGCAATCATTTGAACACACCTGCAAAGGTAGATGCTTAACACTTAGCTTCGCATTGCTTCTCCGTTGTGGCACGGCGGCACCTATGATCATATAAGTAGTCGCCGCTCCGAGTCGGGATACGTTGACGTCAGCGACTGTACCAGTCTAAGTTCAGGCAGTCTTCTCCTCGTACATCCCTTTACCAAGTCAGTGCGACGGGGACTAACCATACATCCTTCGACTCGGAGTCGTCTGTTTGGTAAGCTGGGGTACAAAATTGCAGGCCCCTAGCATCTCGTCACGAGCGCATTCGCAGCTGGAAAATTCGGTATCAGAGCGTTGTCCCAGAGTTTTTCCAAAGAATTTGGGAAACAAAACACAGAATGTTTGCATCTGTGTTTCATTTTTTTGACATTCGTTTGGGCACGTGTGTTTGACTGGTGCAATTGACTGATCGCCCATGTTCGCTTTTTTTAGAATACAAAGCACCAACGGAAGTATTGATAAACTGTGCAAAGGGGTTCCGCAACGACCAGGTCAATGCAGACGCCCGAGTTGACCCAGATCCCACTGCAAAAGTCAGTCCGGGGCGGGTTTTTGTCTCGCAGGAAACGTCGCCTCATCATTGCCGTTGAGGGCAGTATGATACAGGCTTACCTTAACCTCGTCGAACAAGTAGATTGACTGTAAGTTCGCCCACCTTTTCTTGCTGAGAATCTGCACTCATACATAGGTCTCAGCATTGAAACCGGCGGTACATACTCCTGCGACCCTGATGACCGCAACAAGCGAGACGCTGTTCCAGGGCCTTTGTGCGTTTCGGGAACGTGAACGTGTTGACCAAACTCGGAAGCGGTGTCTCAGTGCATTCTTTAGTCTCGCCCCTCTGGCTCCGGGAACGTCGCACGACCTCGAACGGTATAAAATGGACTGAGTCGTCGACGGATCAATAGCGCCGATTCCCCCTGTACTCGGTCGGACCAACCCGCGAAAAAGCGAAAACGTCACCATGCGAATTCTCTCCTCTACTCCAGTCCTCCTTTCCGTTGCCGTACTGGCGAGCTTGGCCGCTGCCGCCCCTTTCCATCATCATGGCGTGATGATGAACCAAATGCGACGACACCATCACCATTTGCCGAGGATAGAAGTCGCGTCTAATCCAGACTCCAACTTACTGTAACATGAAAAAGTGTGTCTGTTCTCCGTGCTCGGGCTTGCACTCCAACTCAACAACAGTTTCTTCACAGATTACTACTCTGCGAACATATACCCCCCGTCGCAACGTCCGTGGATGTAGAGAACGTGTATGTGCAGTCCATATGCAACAAAGAAGTCATTATCATAGATATCATAGATATTAGATTGTATGATAGGATCGATGAGTTTGTCCTCACTATATACCGCTCCATAGATGTCCACGAGGCCGACGCGCTCTCGGTTGGCAGATTATCACGACTTGCCGGTGTCAACTTGGCAGCATCGTGAAAATGTGCTGGCACGATGTCTGACGAGAAGTCTCTGAGCGCTGTCAGAAGATTGATCACACCGATACACGCAACATCCGTATCCATCCCATCCCTCACTTTTCCCTCGAATCCGCGTTTCGAGTTCTTCCCGAACAGAACCCTCGGGGAAGTTCCCCCGCCGAGTATGTAAGAACGGACGCCATCGGAAGGAATTCCTGTCATATTAGTACGAGGAAGCGTAACGGGTCCGTGACGAGTCCCCATCGTCCCCCGTTTCAGAAAAAGTGAACGTCCCCGCAACGGCCATTTTCTCCACCACAGTGCATGGTGGTAAATCGGTCTACAAAATCAGTCAGGATCGAAAGAGTGTGACGGCGAATGATACCAGGCGCCAAGCGCTGGTACTGGCACATGATAGTTAGAATGTAACCAAGAACCATATCTCGAATCGCTTCAACCTTATGGTTGCTTGTAGCGTCGATGATGTGATTCTGGGGCAACAAGTTCGAGATATCGATATCGGGATGGCACGAGTCAAACCGAGATGGACAATTTCGGGGACAGTGCGGCTTGCTTTGTTCTAACGAGGGGGGTGATGTCATCGAAAAGCGGAAAGAATGGATTTGGGGATGTGTTTCACAAAGGCTGACGGAGCGGTAATGAATGGCAACAGCATCGGGACCGAGAAACAAGTGGCTGGTTCTCATCCTTCTATACACGTGTTGGTACGTGCCGTACAGAGTCCCGTTCACCTGGGCTGGATAGCTCATTACCGGAACGCTTCCAGAAATTCTACTGACAGCTTGCCAAACTTGCCTTGTCGCCGCAGCAGTCATTGAGAGCTAGGGGAAAAACCATCATATTTTCGGGCAGCTCCGGCGTCGAAAGCACACCGTGTGATTCGAGAATCTTGCCGAATCTTGTACTTACTATATCATTATCATACATGTCCTCCTGTCTCCGATTGTTCCTTTACAATCCCCTCAATTTTTTCTCTTCTTCGAATGAATCCTTGACCTAGATCCGAGCCAGCTCATGTCAGTAACGGACGAGACGACTTTGCATGTCAGAGCACAGAAATCGAAGCCTACCTCCTTCAAGAACTTCGCATCCGTGATCACTCTCATACCTACATGTGCCAGCGCCTTGGAAATGGTGTAACACGCATCGTGTGCGACGTCAGTGGCAGCTGCTTCTGCAAACTCCTTGGTATGATTTCCCCCTCCTGGCACCGTGGGGATGGCTGCGAGTTCAACCGTGGAGAATTCAAATCAACATCAGTGCCCATCAGAAAGGTCTTGTCGAGGACAATGAAAGCAAGACGTACAAAACCCAGGGTGCAGTCCAGGCATCACTGAGGCCGTCAATAAACGGTGTATAAAAGACAAGGAACGTACGTACAATGAGAAATGTTTCCCTGGGAAGTTATCGAGGTCAGGTTTGTCACTCCATGCCAACTTGGTGCGACTTACGAAATCCGTGGATGCAGACGAGATGCCCCACTCGTAGTCGACAGCTCCGTATCGTTTTTTAACGACGTCCTCAAGCTCTTTGCCTGGTACCTCCTGTTCGTGAGTTACCAGAGCGAAGTTGTCTTCTACTTAACTGACCAAGTGCTTTGTTCTGACTGAGATTATGTGTCACGTCTTCTTCCTTGAATTCAACCTCTGTGCCAGTAGCGGTAGCGGCGGCTCTGACAATATAGATATGTAGCACGGCTAAAGGTGTCAATGGATTCACATACCGGAAGCAAGATTTGACCCGGGCTGTAGTCTCTTGCACTTCCGTGGTTGTGGGGGCACGTACGAGCCAACTTAGACGATTTCAATCAAGATTTCTGCCAGTGTGGGAAGGGTAGTTATGGAATGCACTTACATCACCCCGCACTTATCGGGAATCACTAAACACACTTGTTAACGCGATGGTAAGGCAGAAAAAGGTAAAACTGACCATTTGCAACCCAATCTCTCCCTTCAAGGATACCATGCACGCGATGGGTTGGCTTGATTTGCTGACGTAAAAGGCCAATATTTGTGTAGGCAAGAACACCAGCATCCAGTGCGTTCTTGCCTTCCCAAGGGCTCAAGCCAGCATGGGCGCTGAGCATCAGGTAGGTCAAATTAAGTGGTTAAGGATACCTTGTTACATGCTTACGTTTTCCCAGTGTATTCCAGCTCGAGCCGGACTAAGGCGAGACAGCTGCTAAGACTGATGGAGTAGGGCGGACCTGGTGCTGGATGACACCTACGTAACCAGAAGGTCAGTGAAAGGCTAGGACCTGATCTGAACGAGCAATGTCCTACATGAGACAGACGTCCATCTCCTCGTACGCGCCTCTATCCCACAATTTGACTTTACCAGACCCACCTTCTTCAGCTGCACCGCGGCTTTGAGTGAACAGTCGTTGCGGTAAATCGAGCAGAATCTCACCGGGGGTCCCGAGCAAGATCACCTTGCCGTCGATGTTCAACTGTTCCATAACGGCTTTTGCGGCACAGGCGATCGCTACACCTGCAATACCGATCAGATTGTGTCCGCATGCGTGCCCGATCTCGGGGAGCGCGTCCATCTCGGAGTTGACGCCGAGAACGGGGCCTCCTTGGCCGTGGGTATAGGTAGCCACCCAAGCAGTTTCGAGCAGGTAGTGCTTTTGAACAACCCATCCATTGCTTTGCGACTTCATGAAGTCTGTATACAGGTCGTGGGCGTGGCTAGTGGTAAGGGGTACGGATTCAGCCCATGTCGCGGCATACCCAGGAGGATCAATTATCGCACAATTCTTTAAACATTATCTCGGGATCGGCTAGTCGCAGCAGGGATGGTTGTATCAGTCGCTAGACTCGACATATGTGTGGTGAGGTCCCTCACCGTGTATTTTGTCACTCAGCTCTCTCAACTGGGGACTGAGCGAATCAATCGTTTTCTCGATCACTGCAAGGATGTCTGGTCTGTATACATCGCCTGGTAAGGGCTGTGGCTTAGGCGGATTGGTGCCGGGTCGCCACAATTCATCTGTGGACATCGTTGATAGTTACAGTGGTTAGTGAAGGTCGGAACCGAAAATCGACTGAGTTTATTGTATCTAAAGTGGGCTGATTGCTAGATTACTCACCGACCGTTACTCAAGCAGCCGCCTAGGTCTAAACCGGACACATGACCCTGCAGTCGTGGCGCGTGCCAAATATCGGACGAGTTGCACATGAGAACGAGAGCATCCGAGTCTACTAATACTACATACATGATTGGCCAGGAGAGGGCTCGCATGCAGACTTCCGACTCCGACACACGCGACTTCCCTCTTACATACTACCACTACTAGTCACGGTTACCAAGTAAGTTCAGCCTGTTGTCCCATCTCACGAACTCAGACTCACTGACATGCCAATCAGATTCAAGTTATTGCAACCCCTTGATGATGAGAATATTGATCACCGGCACCTTCACGATTTTAAAATTTCATCCACTGGATCACTAATCAAATACCCGTTGGCCTTCAGATCCACGCTCCAAGCCTTGGTAGTGCTTCATTGACGACTTAGTAGCCTAGGCATGCGCATGATCACTTCGTATTTCTCCAACTAGACCTCCTGGAGTCTAGCAAGTCCCGCCAGCTGAGCAACAATGATGGTGATTTTACATTTGTAAGCCGTATACTTGAGCAGATTTAGGAGTCTGTCGAGTGTCGGATGCTTACTCAACACTTGACTAGCTACACTGACCAACGACGTAACGCTCTGACTGTTTGGACGCTCTTAGCCGTCTTTTGAAACCTAAAACCACGATGGTACCTTGCTGGAACACAAATCGATCGCTATCTCCTCTCTTTTTTCATCGGCACGAGTGCTGGTGGAGGCTGCAGACACTTCCCTGGAAAATTCACCCGTTTTTGCCATCAAGTGCGTGCGGGAAAGTAGCCACCCTAAACACCGGCGCCAGCAAATACTTCACTTTAGTCATGTCACTATGTCTGGCAGGTATGCACATAGCAATTTGGAAGTGGAGGGCATATTGG
>JBBPOR010000391.1:0-23985 GCA_038091555.1 Leccinum sublutescens | reverse complement strand
TGATAGCCACGACGAGATCAGAGACGACCCGTTTGACCTGCCCCCGTCATACGACACTTTGTCGCTTCATCACTCCGCCAGTCGCAGGGTAGATACACATGCCAGCTCCTCTGCCTCTCGTGGCCCACACGCTGGTCTGTCATCTAACAGAAACATTGATGCCCCCGCAAGTTTCGAGCAGCCTAACACGAATGTCAATAAATCATTGCCATCACGGCCATCCTCGGTCGACTCCGCCTCGTTAACTCCAGAAAACGGCGGCTCTGCACTTGCCCAGGTACCACGGGCCAGCAAGAACTTTTCCTGGCTATCCCTCTTGCCCTTTGCATCCTTCCTCTCTACTAGGCGAGTTCATCGATCCGTTCTGTCGGCGATACACGATCTCGTCGTCCAACCTTCTCGCCGGAGCAATAGCGAACCGAAAAATGTGCACGGTTTACTCGATTCCATGGCGGAAAGCTGCGTAGAACACGAGCTCTCCCTGTCTGCCATTCTCCAGGAACGCTCGATTGCGGACCACACTCCGATGTATTGGGCTATAGTAAACTATCGCGAGGAGTTGCTTGTGGCCCTATTGATTCATTCTCAGCCCTTGTCTATCCCAACCATATCAGATATTCGACGGGCATGTCTCGCTAGCTCAAATCAGACGTTATTCCATGCACTGCGGGTCTGCCGTCCTCCATTCCACAGGACACAGGGCATCCATGTTTCTAACCCGCGAGTCCGTATGTTCCATTTATCTATCAGCCTTGCGTTGGAAAGTGAATGTCATATTCGACAGTTTCAGACAACCTTCTCCTGGGCTTGAAACCCGTGGATGAAATTCACGTTCAAAGGTCAACAGATAAAGGATTTGTCGTTTCCTTTAAAATACATCTCTGGCAAAGACGGATGAATGCGATCGGGCATGCCAGCATCGAATTCATCGCAGCCGGTGAGTAACTCATAGTCACCGGCGTGTTTCGTGCTGAGCCGTGCTCATGCGACAGGTAGGATGTGGTCCGTCACATTCTTCTCTTCCTATCCTTCATCACCGTCTAGGAAGCGTAAAAGAGGCGCGAATACTTGGCATGTCATGGTTAGGCTTTTAGAATCGAGTCTGCCTACCTTCTTTGATTCACAGATTGTGATCGACGCCCTTCCTCTCTCGGTCACAGAATCGAACCAGACACAAACGCTCCGGGGAGCACGATCTGCGACACTTTTACGATCAAACCAAGCTGCAATCACTCATGCTCGTTCTGAGGAACACATATCACTTTCTTCTTCCCGACTCCCTCCGCCGATCCACCCACTGAAAAGTTCACCCTCGTCGCCACGGCTGATTCCCGCAAGGGAGCCCACGATTCGTGTTGACCTCAGTTCTGGCGACCGCAAATTCGGATGCCGAGTTGGAGAACCATCGAGTACGTGCCTGAATTTCGTGGACAGTCTGTTTTAACCTCGTTTAAACTTTCCTCAGAACTCGCGGCGACGCTGACAACGAAGTCAGAAGAGTGGTCGGATCACGGAGTACGCTATACAAGTGCAGTCGTATCGCCACTCGGAGAAGATACTACATCTCGATTGCTACACGAGTGAGTTGCCCCCTCGGCCTTGTCTCTCGTCATTTTTTTCAAGAACTTACCCGCATATTCTGAAGCCGTTCGCCGTACTTGTCCGATGGTACCCTTAGAGGGCGGTTGGATGCGAGATTCGTGAAGTCTGCGTCCCCAAATTGTGTCATCTGCTAGGTACTTATGTCTGGATGGATGCGGTTGAATATTTGCATTGCCCTTCTAAGAACATCAATATCTTCCCCGACCACCAGCGGACTGGACAATGGTTCAATACAAGAACGAAGACAATCGGTCTTCAAGACGAAGACGGCCGTGGCACGGACGAACTTCCCCCTTCGCACAAGACCGTTGCAAGTGCCCGTGGTAGACACTCTAACGACCTTTCTAGCTCACGCAATACCCTTATTCCAAGTGGTTCCAAACTTATAAGTAGGGTGAGCCGTCCTGCTAAGCAGCTGACAGGCTGGCATCGCAGTCCTCCTCAAGTCCTCCTAGGGTTCGTATTTCATCCACACAAGCAAGGAGTTACTTTGTTTTGTCGCGCCTCATGAGTCTTCAATTTATCATTGACACCGATCTAAGCATGGAACTGTTGTGCTGTGGCATTCTCATAATGTTAGATTAAGCATGATATGATGGCAGTGACCAGCGGCGGGCATAGGTACATGTGGGAGGCAGCTGGTTGGTTTTACTTATGTAAGCATTAGTACTTCTCTGCCAGAACGCTGTCATGCACGGGGACCATTCCCTCTCCCTGGTTCATCGATATATCTGTCGTAGGCCGTAGACTGCGGTGTCGGCAAGCATCCGAGTCTTGTTTGCACTCACTGCATTATTGCGGCATCGTGTCTAAGAAAATGCGGTGCAATGTTTCCGCAGACCGCAGTGCACAGCTGTGATGCATGTCTTTACTGAGCGTCACGCGTCAGTCACTTTCCACAATCAAAGTACTGCCAGATACCCCCAGTCGCAGCAATATCGGACAGGTGAATGGTCATTCTAGACAAGTTCCACAACGAAGACGAGCCGTCCTCGGATGGCGGCCATACGGACGCGCCCCCTTCATACGAGACCATCACAGCGGACCATAACAGACGACCCAACTATGAACCTTCACACATTATCGACGAGAAGCAGCCAATTCAGTCTATCCCTACCAGCTCGCGCGATAGCAACATTCCAAGTGTTTCGCACGCGGGTCGTCCGATCAGTGCTAGGTCGTCGTCGTCGCCTACCCATGGTTCTTCAAGTTCATGGCTATCCATGATGCCCTTCAACTCTTCCCGCACCTCCAAAGATGTTCGACAGACCGTTCTCACACTCGTACGCGACCTCGTCCTCAACGTAGAATCGCCCGATCTCCTCGGCAGCTGTGCCGACGCCTGTCGGACCTATGGCATAGATCTCTCGATCCTCTTGCAAAAGCAGTCCATCGAGCGTCATTCTGCAATTTACTGGGCGATCCTAAACCGTCGCGATGCACTCCTACCATCGCTTCTCATGCATGCGGCCCCTCTGTCACAGGAGACCCTATCTGAGATACGCGTCGCATGTCTGGTTACATCGAACCAGCCCCTTTTCCAGGCGCTGAGGTGCCAGAGCAAGCCTTTTGTCAAGAAAACGATGCCGAGTCAAGGTATGTGTTCCAAAAAGAAGCCGTTGGATGAAACCCTACAGTACTGTTACAGAAGGTACAGATGCCATCCTGCTCGGGTCTATGCTTCCAGACGAGGTGTCCATACGTGAGGTGGAAAGGGAGGGGGCATTCGAGGCCGAGATCTCGATCAACCTCTGGCAGAAACGCATGCGGGTCTCCGGTAGAGTCGGCGTCGAGTTTATCGCTCGAGGTAACTTTTTTCTCTCTCGCAAATAGGATGCTCGCGATGAACTCGCTCATTCCAGGCCGTATATGGTCTCTCACATTTTTCTCCCCGTCATCCACCACTAACACGACAACGGCGGGCGTGTGGCAAGTTGCGCTTTGCTTGCTGGAACCCAGTCCACCCACCTATGTCGACTCGAGACTCATTTTCAACTTGCCACCGCCATCGTTAAAATTATTAACATCGCATGCCAGCACATCTGAAGTGACCGATTTGATTGCCTTGACGCCTCCACCGGACGACCCGAGCAGTCCTGTACCACAATCATCTTCGTCGGCCCTGCTATCAAATAGGTCCAAATCGAAATCCAAGGCGCCGCAAACCTTCGAGGTACGTCTCAAGAGCTCCAATCGCCTCACGTGTCGCTCTTCCGACACGCGTCTCCGCGCCGTCATTGCCGAGTGTTCGGGTCAGAAGCGCTGGGAGAGGGGGTCCGAAAGTTGGAGGGAGGAGGACGGGCATCGGTACACCAATGTTATCGTCGTTCCGTTTGCTGATGGCCCCGGAGCCGAATTGACGTACGAGTAAGTTGGGAATGCAGTTCCCTTCTCCCCGCGAGCCTATTCTTATTTCGGCATTTTTACTAGAAATACACCGTTCATATCCGCTGACGGGGCGTTGTATGTTCGACTTGAGGCTCGACTGAGAAAGCCGGATGGGGCGGATTGCGTCATATGCTGACGACGGTGGGGAACGAGTGCCAAAGCCCATCGGATCCATCGTTTCGTCCATGTGCTGGGCCAATATAAATCAGTTCAGGTTGGTTTGATCCATAGCATATACAAGTCCGGAATGCTGAGGTTGGGTAACGTCTAACACGCAGGTTGTTACCCAAGTTCTAGCTATAAGTACATGCCATCCACACAAATCAGAGGCGGGCCGAAACTGCGGCGGTTGCGATTCTTTATTCTAGTGTCTCTCATCATCGTAGCTGTCTACTGTATCCTTTTCTCGAACTATTCACTCTGCGCACTGCTGTCATGCGTTCTCTCCGGCTATAACAACGAGAGCACCAGTGCTTCATGGAACAAGAAGTATAAGATTTGAAGAATTCGACATACAGCGAGAGCCTGACGCATTACTTGTCAAACAGGTTTTCGGGATACTCTGATCTTGAACCATATTAACTTGGATACGTTCGCATTGGAGAAGGCATCAGCGGGAAAGAGCGTAAAACTTGATAGCGAGTATGTTACAAAAAAGGCACTGACGGAGATCCGAGTCCGAGTCGACTCGGGTGGGGACCTACATACATGTATAGACTTCCAAACTACACGATCAGCGAGAGAGACAACTGAAAAAAAGCATAGCATCCAGTACTTCAAACTCACCAAGCCCGAACTTCAACATCAGCTGGGATAATGACACTTGGCAGTCGAGACCAAATTCTGCATGGTCTGCGATCACAATATTTCCACGACTTCGACCCGGACGTCCTTCAAGGTAGAACTGATGCGGCGTTCAAGCCCTGGAACGACGATCTCGTGCTCAGCAGCGACCCGCTTGTACCCTCCATGCGATTGTTGCTGCAGTAAAAGCGCACGGAACGGCTGCTGCAGACGGACGACTAGCCGCGAGGCCCGAGTGGAGACGTCCACCGTAGCGATGGGTCCTACATACAGCGGCGCGGCCGCATCAGGCACAGCCTCAGAAGCTGTTTCCAGAGACAAAGACCCTTCTTCCACGTCCGAACCAGACCACAACAAAGAATTGTCGTTGCTATCCGACAAGCTTCCACAATGTCCCTCCTCACCTGGGCCACGCAAATCGCGAATCCATGGATGGGCGAAAGCGAGCTTGCGTGGTTCTGCCAATGAGAGCCTGTCCGACGTCCGAAATTCAACGTGGCCAATGCCTGATACCCGGGCACGGTAACACTTCTCTTCGCCAATCTCGACATGTTTCTCGACGAGCTTCTTGACCGGGAACAGGATGCAGGGCAGGTAGAGTCTCCGGTGGGCAAACCGCGTTGATGGCACGCGGATGAATCGATCATAAACGATCATCGCGTCGGTGGGAGACATCAAACTTTTTGATTCCGCGACGCGCGCATCCATTTCAGCGTCGTCTATGGTGGGCAAAAGATATAGGGCTTCGTTATGGATGGCAAGGGTGCCGGGAAGGCAGCTGTTGTACAATGAAGACTGACCCGTCCAGGCAAGCACAGCAGCTTCACCCAAACGAGCCACGATATCCTCCAAAAGGTGGGCTAATGCAGCATCCGAGTCTCCCACACCGCCACCGTGACACTCGCACTCTGCCCCCGATTTGGCGAGAGTATTTTCTGTGAGGGAAACCATGTCGTTCAGGGTACCAACCGCTTCGTCGTAGCGCTGCAAAGCATGCAGTGCTGCGTGCCTTCTTTCATATCCCCAGGGATCCTGCGGGTTTGACTTGATTGCCTGATTTGATGAGATTCAGCATTTTCGCATACTTGAGAGGTAAAAAAACTCGTACCTCGTCTGCATCTTTCAATGCACCTTCCCATGAGCTTTGCAATGCCCGGGCTCTGCTTCGTTTGACTAGGAGACCCACAAGATTTGAAGGATTCAAAGACAGCGCAGCAGTGTAGCTTGAAATCGCTTCTTCTGCTTTCTCAGACTTCATTGCTACGTCGCCGATATCCTCCAAGGCTTGTATGCATTGCTGAAAATGCTGCTCGATTGCGAGAGCAAGGCCATCAAAGTTCCATCCAAACATCTTCCGAATGTTCAATGGTTCGGATGTTCATGGATAGAGAATGAACAACTTACAAGTGAGATTACGACTAGCTCGGGACATTTTTCAGGGATGACTGCGATCCCTGCTCGTCCGAGCAATTTCGCAGCCCGCTCGTGATCGCCTTCCTTCAACGACATGCCTGCGAGTAGGAGGTGCATTTGAGCCTAAGTACAGTCTGATTATCATCTCACACTGGCAATCCCGGCAGTTACATACCCGGACGGTGACATACATCGTCTTGTCATCAGAAATGCTGATCAGGTCTGCGACTCGTGAAATAGCCTCATCGTGTCGCCCGCATTCGAACAGAATGATGGCCTGTGTGAAATTAGACAACAGCACAAGCAGTGGTAAAACGATGATCCCACACCTTGATCAACAACACGAGATTGATGTCGGTCGAGAGGTCATTAGCAAACACGAGGTCAAACACGCGTATGGCAGCGTCGTGCTCGCCGTTACGGGCGCGAGCTATCGTGATTGCTATCTGACCGATAGCGGATCGCTGAAACCCAACAGACTGATATGCAATGTTCAATACGAGACCGGTCTAAAGTGGATCGAAAAGCTACCTTTGTTGCATCGTCCATGGCCAGGCTGTACTGTTTCAAACGGGATCGTACGAGAGAGCGTTGAGCAAGGATTTGCGCATGACGAGAAGGATTCAGGGGATGTATCTCTGTTGTCAGAACTTCTTCCACTCGAGACAAGTCACCTTGTATCCATGCTTCGAATGTCGCGTCGCTGGTTTGTATGAGTGGCAACTGTGACTCTTGGAAGGGTCAGAAAAGGCAGTAAATCAATGTTTGAACATACTCACGATGTATAGTAATTATAGGAAGAAATTGCAGCCTTTAGATTGACCAACGTTTAGCAGTGGAAGCGCTTACGTGGTGTGTCAACATTGTCAAGTATGAATCCGGAAGGATGTCATGGAGACTTCGCACAGTAACTCTTCCACTTTCCTCGGCAGTTACAACACAATCGTCATTAGGAGAGAGTGCCATGAAGAAAACTCTGCTGTTGTACGCAATTATACGGCCAACTTGTTGGTGCGTTGAGGCATCCCAAAAGGACAGTGAACGGTATGCGGTGACGGCGATAAACTTTTGGTTGGACGATGGTGCGATAGAAGGGTACTGGAGTGGACCGCCTGGAACAGTCCAAGTACTGACCAAAGACCCTGAGGTCGTGTTGAAACACATGGCTCCGTCCACTTGCAGCCACCCAGAGATGCTAAAAATTTGCTGACCATCTGCAGACCAAGCGAGTGGTGAGGATTTGTACTGCTGGAATCGGCACGGCATTTCGATTAATTGTTGGCCATTACCGCTGTTAAAGATCCTAATTCCCGAGGCCGAAGCGGTGGCTAGGCGTGCACCATCCGGAGAGAACCTAACTGCCACCACGGCGGAAGGGTGCCGCAGTGGACCCACGAGTTTTTTTCCTGTGCTAATTCTCCAGATGAACGCGCATGCGTCTGACCCACCCGTGGCAAAAGTCGTTGAGTTGGGGGAAATATCCACAGACTGTACTGGGCTTGTGTGTCCGGAGATGTCCAGAACTCTTGTATGAGCTTCCGCATTCCACACGCTGGCATACGGCGGCGAGTTCGATCCGTACACCAACCATTTGCGATCCATCGACAGCGCGGCTGCATAAATTGCATTCCCTGCTTGAATTGCTGTGCCAACTTCACGTCCGTCATCTATTTGCCATCGTCGAATCATCCTGTCGTTACCGCCGCTCAATACGTGCTTGCCATCAGCAGTGAAGAAAGCAGAGAATACTGCATGACCACAATCAATCGTGGTTGTTTCAGAACGACCTGGTAGTTGACAAATAGTGATTACAAGGTATTCTTGAATGACAAGCAACCTACCTTTTCCAGTCGAGTACATATCGCTGGCCAGGATACGACACGTAGACAGAGTTCACTGGCAGGGGGTGGGGAATACAGGGTCAAGGGGATCACATCGATCACAAGTATCATATATCACCACCAAATTGCTTATATAAGCGAAAACCCCCTAAAACGATTCAAAATGTGAAACCGTCGTATTTCAGCCACAGTGCAAGGTCTTCGGACAAGCGACGCAAGCGAGAGGCACCGCTTCGGCGCTTCCTCTCTCGTCTCCACCTAGTGTTGTTGGCAGAAGGCTGCCATTCTGCCAATGGCAATTGCCAGAGCGGCAATTGCCGGCAGTAGACCAACGGCTTTGGCAGAACTTGGCAGAAAGCCAGGTACATGGCACTGATGGCAGTGTCCGAGCAGACAAAAAAATAGAACTGTGACATATCTACCTACTAACAGTGGCAATGGGATGAAGCTGAAGCAAAGTCACTGATTCACGACCTCAAGGAATATCACAGCCTGTGCACCGGAGTGTTTGCAGGCGCACAAGCAGACGCTCTCGAGTGGTGGGAACAGCTTCCTGTCACAACATAACAGTGCCCACTCAATACGATGGCAGTTGTTCATCACTCGGTTGTTCCACATGCTGCAGATGTGGAGACTGTACAAAATAGATCGTGCAGCGGGAAAGTCCGTGCACCGAAAGCATGCACACATGCACACGCAAACCAAGCCTGGCATAGGATCCGGAGCTTGAACTGGATGGGAATGAAGTATTGGAAGGTCAGGTTTATAGTTGGAAGGAACTTGAGGTTGTTGACAAACTTGGTTCGTTACTGATGGGATTTGCAGAGGATATCTCGGTTCTGGACAAGGCAGGAGATGGGAATTGGGATATCCAGGCTCTGTTGTCATTAGAAGGTGTTGCATTCTAACACGAACGTAGGCTTATCAAGGCTGTTATCAGAATTCTTTCCCATAATTTTATCTACGTTCTCAAAATGTTCTGCCGAGATCTGCCATTCTGCCAACTGCCGTTCTGCCGTTCTGCCGGCAGACTCTGCCTCAAAACAATTCTGCCCACGACACTACCCGGAAGGCTGCAAGCCGTGATGGAAATAGTCGGCTTGAACACAAAGTCAGGTCCAGCGAAAAGAAGCGTCTCTAAATAGATTGACGACGAGAAGCCTGAGCCCTTCTTCGATGAAGTTCGTACAATTATGTGTCTTTCTGTATAAAGTGGAAACGAGCGTGGTATTCTGAATGTACATCTTATGAAGTAAGGCAAGCTGAAGAAGCAATGCCAGAAAGTAAGTAAATATAACAGCCGAGATATTAATTATATCTGTATTGAAAAGTAGTGCATCGTCTTGTAAAGACACTGAATGTCCATAACAGAATGAGCGGAAGGTTGCTGTGTTAATATGGAATATGTAAGGACTGTGGGGTGCGTGCCGCGTTGCAAATAAGAAAAGAGTGACACAGTAAGCGGGAAATAAACAGTATCCGTGGACAACCGGATCCCTCCGGGCTCCTTTTCTTAGTACCGCTTCGACGCAGAGCGGACATCCTCCAGTGAGATAGAAGACCTATCGCACATTCCGCGGAAAATTCCGTCAGGAATGTTGAACAGGTTCGCCGGAGTATCGAATTCCTAGTTCATTATCCTCTATCAGCAGACGCTTCTATGCAGAAAGGGGAATACCCACAACGACCATGCCAGCGTCAAGAACGCAGATGCGGTCGTATGATAAGATTGTGCGCAAACGATCTGCATAACGGTCGACAAAAGGACAGGGGAACGATCTAAGAGACGTACGGGCGATGCATAAAATTGTACGCTCCTTGAATTCTGTCGCGATCGTATCTTGGATCTTTCTGTCGGTCTCGTAATCCACGGATCCTACATACATTAGACTTGAGTTCCTGACATATCACAAAAGGGATGCATAAGATTGTACCTGTTGCTTCATCCAGGATGAGGATTTTCGCTTCGTGGACTAAAGCTCGTGCCAAGGATACCAATGATCGCTGCGAAGCGATCAATAACCAAGTAGAAAGAGAAAGAAAAAGAAAAAGCATACCTGACCAACTGACAGATTACTGCCGTCATGGTCAATTGGAGTATCTAGACCAAAACGACCAACAACCTCGTCGCTTTGGCTGGCTGTCAAAGGCGAAAGAGGCAGTGTCTCGTCGCTTTGGGTGGCTGATACAGGCAAAAGAGGTAGTGCCTCATCGCTTTCGGTGTCTGTCAAAGGCGAAAGAAATAATGTCTCGTCGCTTTCGGTGGCTGATAAAGGCGGAGGAGGTAGTTTCTCCTCTGTGTCGACGAGGTACGCCCGCTTGAGGGCATCCCAGAGGCAAGCGTCATCATACAAACCAAAAGGATCCAGGTTAGACCTCAGAGTGCCAGCGACTGATCAACACATTAGCCAAGCGACGTGGTTAAACAGGTAGATGGTTTTACAAAGGAACTAAAACAGCGGTCAGTCCTGCATCTCGGGTCTCCTTGTGTAACACTTACAGCGTCCTGCGGGATGATCGCTAGCCCCTTTCTCAGCTGTTCTAGCCCAATTGTCGAGATATCGACTCCATCAATCTGTATGCTTCCCGATGAAAGTTCCACGAGTCGATACAGAGCCGTCATAATTGACGATTTCCCTGCTCCAGTTCTGCAAACGTCGTGAATGAAGAAAGCTACGGTGCAGAGAATCGCTGGGTACCTGCCAACAATGCCAATCTTCTCTGCTGGTGCAATGGTCATACACAACCCTTTAAGAACAAGAGGTAATCCAGGCCGATACTTCATAAAAACATTTTTCATGACAATCCGGCCTTCGGACGGCCAGGAATAAGGAACTGTATTTGAGCTGATGTGGTGTGGTGCTTCCTGTTCGACTTCGTCGGCGTAGTAGACGATTCGTTCCACGGAGTTCATGTTGTTGTCCACCTCCGCAAGCTGACTAAGGATCCATCCGAGAGTCTTGAATGACATATCAATACCTTGGAGCCTGCCAACGATACTTGTTGTGACCTACCTGTTGCACCTTGATCATATATGACAGAACCAGTCCGGTCTGTCCCGGAGAAATATTGAAGCGGGCACCAACCGTCAAAATAGCAACAACAAAGGTAAGGAGTGCTTCAAGGCCCTCCACGCGGAAACCGAGCCAGCGCTAGCCAGACGAATGAGCGATCATACAACGACCACTACCAACAAGCTTCCTCACCCGATTCGCGATAGCCAACCATAATGCGCTGGCGATCCATTCAGAGTCTACAACGAATCGTACAATGCCCGTTGTAACTCACCGATTCTCAATGTCAACGTGTTCAATATTCTCTCTCTCGAATCTATCCGTTTCTCCGTATGCAGAAATTGTCGTTAATCCCGACAACGATTCGGAGAAGTGAGCATACAAAGAGCCGCGTAGGATAGCATCTGTGATTGTTCGTCAACCAGATAAAGTGATGGTCTGGGGTTAAAAGATACGTACCGAGCCGCTGTAATCGAATGAATGTTCATGTAGATATACCACACGAAAGACGTACCTTTATTTCTCTTGCGCTCGCATGATAGAACATGGCAATAAAGATATAGTAAATCAGCGCAAAAAAGTTGACCAACAAAATCCAAGGCACGATAACGGATATAATGATGGTAGCGCCGAGTATGTTGGAAACAGTCGAACTTAGCGTGCGAAGTGAGTCGCTCATCAAATTATCGAGTGTGTCTATGTCTATGGAATACTTAGTAAAGAGGATATTGAAAGTTCACTGAGTGTACCTACCTTTAGCAAAGCGAGCAATGATGCGGCCAAGAGGCTATTGGGGGGATATGAAGATCAGAGATTGTGACTACGAATGCAACGGCAACACGCTTAACTCACAGTGGTTTCAAAGAAGCTCATAGGTGCATGCAGGACACGGACAATGGCTCGCTGAGAGAATAATATTGATCAGCAACATTGTGGTGAAGACTGACGAACTTACTGTATGCAACTCTTGCGATGCATGGTAGGTAAACATTACAAAGGCAGAACCCATAAGGAACAAGGCAACCGCTTGAGCAATACCGAGCGCGGCATAAATGCCCATCTACAAGACTGAGCTGAGACACTAAACTGGGGAAGGAGATGACATACGTAGAAACTTTGCGTATAACCCCACTTCTGTTCCTCCCAGTAGATGAGCCTGGGGAAAATGAGGTAAAAACCACATCAACAAAAGAAGTAAAACGTGCGTACCAATACGACGACATGATGCTAGAGCCTTGCAAAATAGCCATAGACACCAACAGAATTGGTGCAAGCACCGTACCTTTCCCAGCAGACAGGTATTGCTGGTAAACTTTAAGTGAGGTGGCGCCGGTATTCCGCTCTTCTTCTCGCATCATTGATTTGCCTTTGGTACTGCACCCTTTACGCTCCGTGTTACGAACAGGTCCAATCTCATCCTCGACGTTCTCATCCCTATCGTTGTCCTTGGAGCCAAATTCTTCCACAAACTTGCAAAACGATCCACCTTGAGCCATCAACACGTCGAAGGTACCACGTTCAGCGATCTTGCCATCGGCTAATGTATAGATGTAATCGACTTCTGGCAAGAAGTGCAAGGCATGGGTAACTAGAATCCGAGTCTTGCCATTTGTACCATGCTTGAGAACGTTGGAGAATACGGCCTTCCCAACATGGGCATCAAGTGCAGAGAGGGGATCCTAACGATGAACAAATGTCAAGGATTGGATTGTTCAAAAAAAGAAAGGAGGACGAACGTCAAAGATGATGATATCCGAATTACGGTATATAGCCCGGCAGATGTTGACTCGTTGCTTCTGACCACCGGAAAGTGAAATACCCTTCTCGCCGACCACGGTCAGGTCGTAGCTAGGGAGCGTCCGCAGATCTGGTTCCAGACAGGAATCATGGACAGCTTTCCAATATCTCTCCTCTTCAAAAGGCTGTCCGAAACAGATATTCTCCCGAATTGTCGCATTCTAGGTCAAATATGTCAATGCTTCATGATGGTGATCTGGAGAACAACAAATCATACCTGAATCCAGGCAGTCTGAGCGCAGTAAGCAACGGAACCACCAAATTCGACAGTGCCGGCAACCCGTTTCATCTCACCAACCAAGCCTTGAAGTAGTGATGTTTTGCCCGCCCCCACTACCCCGACGATGGCAACAAGCTGACCACGAGGAATCTCCATGTTGATACCCTGAAGTTTGAAGATATTGAACTCGTCGACCGATTGCAATGTTGGTGTTGTCATTATTTCGGATTTTCCACTGCGCCTGTCGTGCGCACCCGGCTGATCGTACCTTGTCTCTAGATCCCCGGATCTTTGGGCAGGACTTTCCCAAGTAAAGTCAGCGTCATCTATCCTAACTGCAACATCTAGATCCTCGTTAATCGATAGAATCCTATCCGATGTTTCAGTCTCGAAAACTTCATAGAGACGTTCACATGCGGCGAAAGCGTCTGCAACGGAACCAAATGACGTGGCTAAAGAGCAGATCAACTTAGCTAGATCAACGGAATCCAAGGGGACACGCACGGAGAAGCCTGAGAGGCATCCTGACGAGTTGGAAGAGGGTAAGAGAAGAGAAGGCATTTGCGGCGGACAACGAATGGCCGGCTAACGAGTAAGTAACAAATGTGACCACACTTGCTAGCACAGGGAGTGATGACGCAAACGCGTTCATCCCAGCTCGAAGGACAAGAAGCTTTCGTATGTAACTGGAAAAACGAGTTAAGTGCAAATAGTCGGGGGATGGAATAGCATACCTCATTTCAAGCTGGCGATATTCAGCAGCTCTCTTCAAAAAGGGTATCTCCCACCCAAAGAACTTGATTACTCTCATGCCGTTCAGCATCTCCTGGATCAACTTGGAACGTTTGTCTGTCCAGATCATGCTCTTCATCCTCATGCGGAAGAAATGTCTCATCACCATCGTATTGGCTAGCATTGCAACGACGAGAAGGGAAAAGCCGGTTAGCCCGCTCGGACCAAGATTTATGAGGAGCAAGATGAGACAGATAGTGAGTTGAATGGGTACAGTCCACGACATGTGAAAAGAACCCATGCAGAAGTCGATTCGGGAAACATCAGTGGAGATGTGGTTCACCAGTCTGCCATTTGTCATTTCTATGCGAGCGCGAGGAGATAATGAAAGGGCCCGTGAGTAAATCGCAGTGATTAGACCGCCCCGCAAGAGGACGCCGCAGGCCATACTACGATAAGAGAAATGTTGCGTGGACCAGGATGAAATGAGCCGTAGAATAAGGAGAGCAAAACAAAGTCCAACGCCAGTTCGCATCGGAGGAGTGGGTCTACCTGCTGCATGTGCTGCATGCGACTTGGCAGCAAAGGTGATGATTGCCTACCAGAGAGATAAGTACTTTGTATATATGGTTGATAATGGGAGTTCAAACCTTGACGATGAGCGGGCTGATGATTTGCGCAGTGTCACCTACGACCTTTAATATTCCAGCAGACCAGAAGAGCCACTTAACGCTGTCATTCATGGCAAGAATGAGACTAGCTTTGCGTTTTCCGTCTTTGTCCCTCCAGGCTTTTTCCCGTTCTGCGCGGACGCCACGAAAGGTCCACCATAGACCCTGCAGACCAGGGCTAATGTCACCGTTTGCTAGTCGTTCGTTGTATATCGCTGCCTCTTTCCGCCGGCGCTCAAAGGACGCGAGGATTGCATTGGCAATCTGAGTCGACGAGCGGTCATCCTGAAGCTTGTACAAGTCCGAGGCCTGGAGAGGCCGAGCATATCCCAGCGACAATAAGGGATTCAACCATAGAAACCAGAGGCGACTAAAAAAGCAGGCCGACGCCTCGGGAGTAAGAATTGCGTCATGGATAGATGACTTGGGAGGAGGAGGGTTGGGATCCTTAATAACAAAAAACCTAGAGCACGATCAGCGGACAATAGTTGATGATGGCAATGGCTCGCAACCTTTGGAAGACTGTGGTTCTCTTCTTGTCCGCACATCGACTGCTTGGTGCGTCAGTGGAGTGTGACTCAGACTTGTCCTCTGGACAGGACAGCATTGAACAGTTGAGTGAGAGAGCGGCAGAGTCAGGGAGCGAAGGGTGTCTGGACCATCCTGTCCAGTAAAATTATGCAGAAAATTTGACGGCGATGCCATGCGTCAACGGCATGTCGAAATTGTACTTACCGGAGGAACAAAAAGCAGTTTCACGGCCGAGGGGCACGAGGAGTTTGTACACGAATCCCTCCTAACTGATACCGCAGATAACCGATACTCCCTGATTCATTCGACAGCCTTTTGGCTGTCCCGACTCGGTTTGCGGTAAACTTGCGACCATACGATTTTGGATGGTGACCAGTCTGTCTAAAAGAGGAATTTCACTGTAAAACGTCCCTGGCTGCACTTCCGGAGAACGAATCTCGCGTGATGATTTATCGTCCCTGTGGCAGCGCTCCGAACGGATCATCCGATGGACACCCTCGTTGAACCCCGAAACGCTGCTGAAGTTCACAACATATTTGACCCCAACAGACGAAGAGGCTGTGTGAGTAAGCGGAGGTTTCAGGGGAGCTAGGCAACGACGGTGACGAAATTCACCAGCACCGTAGTACCCTTCGAGCGGCTCTGTCAGTGCGAAAATACTCCGAACTCCTTCATAACTCCCTTTTTCATCCATCCTGTGGAGTCGTTCCTATTCAATCAATTAATCAATCATTGAGTTCGTTCGGGCAGAAGACACGGGTAGAAATGGGCGCCCCCGCCACCAAAAAAAGGCTGTCAGTTGACACTGATTGTTGGCGTAACCTTGTAAAAATGTGGAGGTCGTACCAGGGTTCGAACCTGGGTTTCGGGAAATTTAATTTAAGCTTCAAAATCCCGAGTGATAACCACTACACTATACGACCGTCTGAGTCAGGATCAGTCGAGCAAACATGATATGACTTGAATTTTTGCACTAAGCGTCTCACCAATGCGGGGCTGGTGCTCAGAAGCGACGGCGCTCTGGCGTACGCGTACTGATTGGCGGCGGCATATCCTTCTGTTATTCCTCGTGTTGGCGATCGCCTTGCCATGCCATGGTTCTATTGAGTGGTGGCATACACGGCGCTTTTGTGTACAGATTCTTCCAGATCCCGGGCTTCTGAGTAATCATTGGCACAAAACAACTTTGAGACCTGCCGGAGGGGGGTGAATACCATTCTCAAAGTGCTTGATCTCGCAGCTGCTTCAATAGACAATAATTCACCCATCGCCATCGAATGACGTCTCGGGCACTTGTGTAGCCAAGGATCCGGAATATATGTGTATGGCCATCATCGCACTGACTTTATAGGACGTCGATTTGTTTGCTGCTGTTAGATCGCGGTTTCCTCCCAGACTCTTCATGATGGTCCCGTCATCTGACGACGTGCTGCGCTTCCACGTCCGCCTCTTTTGCTGCTTCCTTCTTGACCTCGCACGCCGCTCGGCGAATCGTTCTGTGCACTCCTGGATCATCAATATCGCCCAATACTTCGTCGATGTCGATGTCGACTATGTCACCACGACGCTGGTCGTCCTCTGCACGACTACTACACTACGACGCAATGCCCACCACCCAAGCGGAGCTACGTCCTCGTCCTCAACGGCGCCGTCCTCCCCGTCCAGGTCAGCATCCAGTACGCCGACGGATCAGCGTCGCCAGACCACAGACAGGATGCCTTGCCACTCTGCGGCAGTGGAAACGGCTGCAGTAGTTTCTATATTTGTCTCTGATGCGGTACACACCTCTGCCACGTTCGGGCGGCTCGGCTATGGCTATGAACACGGAGACGGACACAGCCATTATGATGAGCCGTCGCCATCTGCACCCTCTCTCGCTCTCGATCCAGCAACTCTCACGCGCACGTGTCATGACTGCCGTACTGAGAATGCGGGGCTGGTCCCCAGAAACGACGGCGCTCTGGCGGGCGTACGCGTAATTAACAGCAGCGTCCTTCTGTTATTCCTCGTGTTGGCGATCGTCGTTGCCTCGCCATGGCATGGTTCCGGCAAAAGTGCAAAGCGGGAACCTCTGCTTGACGCAGGGCGGCCCTCGGACTCGAAGGGGGATGTGGCTGTGGGCTCGGCGACGACAGGTGCTGGCTCGGGTAGACTTTATCGCGAGCATCATCATCACCATCAGATCATCAGCAATACGACCGAGTCTGACTGCGAATATACTGGTACGTTTGGGGCTATCGGCTGCGAGAGCACAAGGGCGTTGTATTCTCCTTCTTTGATGTCGTCAACGTCTGTGCCTGGTGCTTGGCTCTACGAGGAACATATGGAACGGAACACACGTGGGGAGTCGGTCCTGGGTGCGAAGCACTGGCTATTTTCGAGCTTGGCTTGGACAGGCTGGACCTGGACCCGGAACGAGTCGTCGGATCCATCGACTTGTGGCTCGGATCATATAGTGGCAGTGGTTGTCTCGCGGACGTGTGAGGACGGTGGTTCGTTACCATGTCAGGAGCTGGCTGGTGGCGAAGCTGGCATTTCGACATCCGAACTTGGTCAAAGTGTGCTCTTCCCCAAGGATCAGGTCTCCACTCGTGCTAAGAGGCTGGGCGTTACTTGCCGAGACAATATTGGATCAACAATGGCCTTGACGGCGTCCGATCGCATCTCGAGCTCCGAGCATCTATCCTTATCTTGCAGCGTCGACGATAGTCCGAGCTCTGATGGTACGAAAGACGAAGCAACACTCGGCGTCGGTACCCGGCACGCCGAAGCTTCGCGACCGGCAGACAAGGAAGCGCATCGCTCCCTCATTGAACCACGAGACGCTCCGTTGGACGCTAGACGACCACGCTCGCTCAGGCGAGCCGCCAGTACCGGTTACTTGCTGACGGAACGGGGCGTTCTTGGCAATGATGACGACGATCAGGAGTCTATAACTACTGGGGGTGACGATGATGATTTTTACTGGACGGAACAAGTGAGCGCAAGGCTGTCACTGTCTTTGGCTGCTGATGGAGAGCGGGATTCTCGTCACACGGCTTGTCGGAATGAGTGGCCCGATGTGTCCTTTTGGCCTCGAGAGCGACGAGAGGTGGAGGCTGATAACTGGCGTGTGCGGAGCTCACATGCACAGGTAACTGAGGCTCAAGCCGTCACAACGCCCGGAATGACGTGCGATGGAACAGAGAACGACAAGGCTATAGGTGCAAGACTGCGTCGGTACTCGTCTCCGCCATTGAACGTAAACATGAAACTCTCACAGACAGAGATCCATGGGGTAGGCAGCAGGTATGTCCGAGCGCGATGTTCCGATCCCCGGAGACCGCCAAGGCTGACGACGAACGAACGCTTGATATCTGATCTACCAAGGGGGATATACGTGGTGCCGCAGAAACGCGCGGGCGGACGGTGTGGGTCTTCGAGTGCGACTTTG
Source organism: Leccinum sublutescens (assembly GCA_038091555.1). NCBI lineage: Eukaryota > Fungi > Basidiomycota > Agaricomycetes > Boletales > Boletaceae > Leccinum > Leccinum sublutescens. The sequence goes on along the minus strand of JBBPOR010000391.1, from coordinate 5,539 downwards.
AGGTCTACTACGGACAATCGTCCATCTGGACATGAGAATGGGTTTTTCCCACTTGGACGACGGACCGCGCGTGCGTTGTTGACGCCGACTGCGGCTGCGATTTCGACAGGTGCAGATGGACAGGCGTGGGGGCCGGGGTGTCTGTATGTGGATGATCCGCCTGATGACGAGGGGGGACTGGCGGAGGTGTGGTGGGAGAGGCTCAAGTTGACGTCTCCTGTTGGTACGTCTGGATGCGTGAAGCACGCGTCGGACGGGTCATCGTGGCGAGACAGGTACGAGAACGATCCTGCGTCGAGACGCTTCATGTCTGTTCATCGACGTGCAATGACGCACGGATGACGAGTTGTACGTGATTTCTTTGGTATCGATTTGTACACGCAGACTCTATCAGGGAGTAGAAATCAGATGTCACCTATCATCCCATATCAGTGGGATCATCACATCACGATCGGAAGCTGGGGATTATTCAATACAACGGATAAGTATATTATTCGACACTAGCCTCTTGGTTCGATAATCATACGACTACGACTGAGTCCGAGGTCAGGTCGACCGTTGCGCGGGGAGACAGTATCACCGATCTTGCATCACGATGGCTCTTGATCTGATATGGGTGCGTTCGGACGGATAGACATTTTTGCAAGCCGACCGTCTGCGTCCTGAATCTCCACCTCGATCGCCTGCGACGACGGTAGATCTGCTCCCGATCTCTCCTCCTCATCCCCACCCTTTTCCTCGATCGATTCGTTGCCTTGATCTAGAGGCATGACCTGTACAAACCACTGCGCGCCTTCATCCCACCCCGCGATCTCTGCTTCTGCAAGAGGCGATCGTCCTGCATTATTTTTGATGTCAATGAGATCGATCCCTGGTCCGGGAGAGAACTGGACGAGCAGCTTTGCGACGTCGAGGTGGCGGTTGACGGACGCCCAGTGGAGAGGGGTCGATCCAGCGTTATTACGGTGTGCGAGGAGATGTGTGGAGACGCGCGGGAGGAGCTGTGCGAGTATGTCTGATCGGGTAAGCCTTGGAAGAACTTAGGGATTGATAAGACTCACCCGCGTGACCGTTCGCGGCTGCCATATGGAGGACTGTGTTGTCGTTGTCGTCTTGGATGGCATCGAGGACGGACGGGGCGGGGTCAAAGGAGGACAAGAATTGTTGTACGTCGGGGAGGTCGCCGAAGCGACAGCTGAGAAGGAGCTCCTCCTTGTCGTCGTCGGTGGGGTAAGACATTTGATTAGTCATCAGTCTTCGTATTCGTTCCGATCATGAATACTATAACAGCCTTATCATCTTAGTTCTCGTATTATAATAAGTATGGCTCGGTGGCTCGTTGCTGTATTTCCTCCCTTGGTTTCCTTTTTTTTGGCTCAAGGATGTCCCACATGTCTCCCGCAGTCTATCTCGTCTGGGCCTTTTTGGCCGTCACAGTATGTCCCTGCCTCTTACCTCGAGGATAGTGTGCCGATCGTCTCTCCAGCTAGGTACCTTTCTCGTATACCACCTTTGGTCGTTTGACCGCTTCAAGTGTCTCAAGTAAGTTCTTTTTTGGTACCAGTTCTCGTCGATCTCAACACTGTTCCAGGTGGAATCGTGGACCTTATGACGGGCTGTTCAAGCGTCTGATGACGGTACTCTCTCTGCCTCCTCTTCCTCACGTTCGACGTGAACCATGCTCCATTTCAGTACGCGTACCTTTTGAGCGTGCCCTTCATCATTGTGTACGCCGTCGGCTTTGCCATCATCAAATACAAGTACGGTTTCTCCGTCGTCCCGGGGCTCGGAAGTACGTATCCTTGTTGCTATGACCCTGTCCGGGGCTCTGTCACGCGTGTTCTAAAACGATTCGCCAAGTCATACCCACGCCTTACGCAGAGTGGAGCACGGCCGCGCGGCACGCGGTATTTCCGCTGTACTTGTCGTTTTCGATCGCCTGGGGACTCGAGCTGTGAGCATCTTGGCTTCTTCTTCGTCTTAATTCCCCACATCACACGTGTCATGATACGCCCACCTGGAAAGTACTGACGATGAAACGCCGCCGCCGTAGGTTGACGCATTTAGAAGGTAACATGTGTCTCGGTGATGAATCAAAAACCGAATCTGACGACATCGCGTCCTTGCCTGCAGAACTTTGCTTTTGGCTCTTTCTCGTCAGCTCTCGTTCGGCACAGCAAGACTGGTTCCAGAGTTTGTATTTCAAAATATGGGCCGTCGGATCCGGCATCGCCGTGGTGGCTATGCCCCTGATTACCATTCTCACACGGAGCGAGGTGGACAAGGCAAGTTAGACCCAGGATCCCCGTTCCTTTCCATGCGTGCGTGTACGAGACAAGCTGATCCGAAACGTTGGGCAGTGTGAGGCGTACACGTTTCTAGTAGGAGGGCTCGCCAGCCTGTCGTTGACAATATGGTTCCTACCCGTTCTGTGGACCTTTCCGTCCTTCCTTGACAACCTGGTGCGAGTGCTTCCCCTTGTTTGGTTAGATCCTGAACATCTCGGTTGACGTGTGACGATACCTGTTTTGTTTCGTGCAGAAAGACAACGAGGTCGAGCCAAACACATTGCTGCGGCTTACCACGTATCATGAACTGAACGTGCGTCTCTCGGCCTCCAATCCCCGTGTCTGACGATTCTTGTTCTGAAAACTTCCGTCATGTAGTGTATTCGTGTCGTGTTTCGATTTCTGTTTACCGTTCCGTTCATCATTCTCGGCGTCGACGGCGTTCGACCTCATCAACACGTCAATGATAAAATGTGCGTCATCCTATTCCGTTCCGTTGACTTTTATACTGACATCGGACGTCGACCTCGATCAGGTTCGCGACAGGTGAGATGACTCGGCAGCTGTTTCGGGCACCGGTGACAGCTTCGCTGAGCACGTGTCTGTCCACATGATGTCATCTTGTCATCGAATATAGATTTCCTAGCCATTATTGCGGGCATCGGATGCGTCGTGTCGTCTGGGATTACGCTCGTCGTGCGTATCGTTTCTCGTCTTCAGAAAAAAGGCAACGTTCTTTTCGTGAATGTTAACCTTTAACGCACGACACTAGATCTTTTTCCCCCGCTCGATCCAAGGAGAGATGGAGCTCAAAGAAAAACGGCGGATGCTGCTCGGGCGGAGCCGACAGAGGACCGGCACGAATATGACGATGGTGGAAGCGGGAGAGGGCGGGTCGGTGTGCCTCGACGCCGGGCCGGCCAAGTGGACGGACATGGAGGACGCTGCGATGCACGCGACCAGGTCGGTTCCGGGGATAGGGATGGGGATGGAATCCCGCGCGACGTTGCATGAAAACGACAAGGATGGGTACGCGCCTGCGGCACTGCCACCGTACGAAGTCGTCGCTGGACATGGGCGTCGGGATCGTCATTCTCGTTCTCATCACCATCTTGGTGATCCTCAACATCAACAACAAAATCGTGATCGAGGTCGGTCCCCCCATGGTTCGGACGTGCCATTTCCACCACTCAGGGTCAAGGTCAAGACTCAGTCATCTTCGTCTCCGCCGGATATGGTGGCTATCGATCTGGAGGGCGAACGGGGACGAGAACGAGATATGGAACGGGGCCCAGCCAGGAACAGGTGTGGGGACAGGGACGATGGATCCATGGGGTCCAACGGGTCGACGATCGTGCTCAAGCCGAACCGGTTGAACTATGCTGGGGACGTCGAGCTCGGCGAGGTGATGTCTGCCTGCGTCAGTTCCGTTTCGGCGATAACATCGTCACCGGTCTCTACTGGATCCACGTTCGCGTTCGCGTCGACGAGGAAACGGGAGAAGAGTGGCGTGAGCAGCTTGGTACATCAGTGGCGCTCGCCTATCGGTGGGTACTTTGATCTTTTCTGTTGGTTGAGGCTGACGCCTCATCGGATCTCTGCCTTTCTTCTCTATCACCTTCGCACACTGTCTCACCTTTGGCTATTATGTAAATTCGGGGTCTTTGTCTCTCGCCTCTCGTCTTGCAGAGATCGGGCGGCCGACAGTAGCGCGGTGGCCGCGACAGCTGTGACGAGCATGTTGCTAAGCTGCAAGCAGGTTAGGCGGGGACTGGGGACTAGTAAGGTAGGCGTTTATATTGCTGGTGACTCCAAACAAAAATACACTGTGCATATGGTATGTAAATGGCGATCTGGACGTTGACTCTAATATATAAAATTTATACGCAAAACGCTAAAATCATGTAAAGAGAGTTACCAGTTCTACGCATCGAGCACACGCGGTGCAACCAGCACTTGCACCTAAGGCCGCAACCTCTTAAAAAGGGGTTCCAAATTATAATCCCCCCATGAGAGTAGGATTAGATGGTACTAGCGTCGTTAAGAATCAACGGGACAGTAGACAACCATGTACTCAAAAAATGTTCGATCATGGAAATTATCGTCCCTGTGGCAGGTCTCTCCGCTTCCGGGGACCAGCAATACTGAATGAAATCCCAATGCGAGTCATCTATCGCCCGAGATGCCGGTCGCCCCGGTCTTTGCCCCTTTGCCAATCGTAAAACAACAGCGGCGTCTTCCCGAACCTCCGACCACGGTTGTTTACCGGACAATACCTGCAGATATGAGAACAGGACTTGCTTTCGGGGAAAATAAACTTGCCTGGAGGGCAATGCAGCCAAAAGAGTATATATCACTCTTAGTGGTGCGAGTTAACGACTCCTCCGGATCGACCTGCTCGGGCGCAATCCACCGCAAGGCTCCTACACGTGTAGTGGATCTCTGGAGATAACTCAGTGCTTCGGGAGTATCCCCAATTAGGGAAGAATATCCAAAATCAACTAGACGTGGCTTATACTCTGCGTCAATAAGCACGTTGTTCTGTCCTCAGAGTCTGTTGAGATCACAATAGCACCGATACTCTCGTGACTCACGCTGTTCAGGTCACCATGAACGATTTCACAAGAATGCACTACGGTGTGTTGTTTGTCAGGTTTTCGAAGATGGTAGTAGAGACCCACAATAGTCCAGGCCATTGGAAATATCCAGGAGCTGAATTACAGAGTTAGACGACGCAGAAAGGACCAACATAAAGTAAACGCACGAATCGGAGTCGCTGTACCTCGTCAAGGCGGTCGTCATACTTTGCCAAGTATTCATGAAGAGATCCGTTGGGCATCCACAGCGATACTAACGACACGGAGCCCAACAACCCGAATCCATACGCAATACCGAGGAAGGGTACGACATTGATATGGTTCAGTCTCTTCCAAATCCCGAGTTCTCTGCGGAGCATCTGGAAGGCTATTCAGACCGCATTTTCGCTCACTACATGTATAGCCTATTACCTTGAGGGACCGATCGTCTCCTTCCATCGTATACTTGAATCGAAAAGCCTTCACTGCAGCCTGTAAAAGTAATGAATCACGGTTAACCAGGAGTGAAACGACATGTCAATACCTGTCTTCGCGTGAATCCATGATGTAGCCAACATTTGTACACGTCACCGAAGCCCCCTCCGGCTGAGTATTGATTTTCGATTCTAACTAGATGTTTTGTGAGGTCTGGTGGCGGAGGAACTTGGGTGCTAA
>JBBPOR010000390.1:0-23992 GCA_038091555.1 Leccinum sublutescens | reverse complement strand
CGGGCTCGGGTCTGTCAAGGAGTCCGTGCGCAACTTCTTCGCGCTGGTCGAAACCAACTACCACCGCGAACTGGAGGAAAAGGAGCCGCTCCAGATGTCGCTTAATAGAGTTTTCCTTGGATCTCCGGGAACGGGAAAGACGAGCGTTGCCAAGCTATATGGTCAGGTGCTCGCGGATCTGGGTCTGCTTAGCAATGGGGAAGGTAAGCGAGCAAATTCGAACAGATTAAAGGACTGATGCTGTCGTCGGTTTAGTTGTTGTAAAGAATCCCTCGGATTTTGTGGGTGCATACCTGGGACATTCAGAGAAGAATACCAAAGCCATTTTGGAGAGCACTCGAGGCAAGGTTCTTGTGATCGACGAGGTAAGTTCGAGCCATTTCTGATCAGCGGATACGATTGTAATCTTGAATACTAGGCATACATGCTGTATAGTTCCAAGAGCCATGGACAAGATACGTTCAAAACAACTGTGATCGATACTATCGTGGCCGAAATACAGAGCGTGCCTGGTGAAGATCGATGTGTCCTACTTCTAGGTTATAAGGAACAGATGGAGGAGATGTTCCAGGCACGTTTTATGTGCTATTATCTGGCTTTTCTGACCTCGCGCTGGTGTAGAACGCCAATCCAGGTCTAGCTCGTCGCTTTGCGATCGAGAATGCGTTCAACTTCGAAGACTTCACCGAGTCACAACTCATGGATATCCTTGGCTATAAGCTCAAAAAGCAGGACCTCGCCGCCACCGACGATGCAAAGGAGGTTGCTCGCGACGTTTTGGGTCGCCTGAAAGATCGTCCCAACTTTGGCAACGCGGGCGAGGTGGAAAATTTGCTCGGCCTTGCAAAGGACCGATATCAGAAGCGAATGTCTTCCGTGCTTCCTCATCAGAGATCCAATGTCGTGTTTGAACCCCAAGACTTTGATCCTGACTTCAACCGAGACCAGAACGCTTCTGCAAATCTCGTGAAATTGTTCGAGGATGTCATCGGCTGCGATGAAGTCATTCAAAAACTCGACAAGTACCAGCTGATTGCACAAACAATGAAGGTTCAAGGGCTCGATATACGCAAGCAGATTCCTAGTAACTTCGTCTTCAAAGGGCCTCCAGGTAAGCATGAAGTCGCTTATATAATTGTAAACATTCCCTATGATCATATCGGTCACAAGGTACCGGGAAAACGACCACCGCACGCAAAGTCGGTCAAGTCTACTATGATATGGGATTCCTGTCTTCCGCAGACGTGATCGAGTGTTCGGCGTCTGATCTGGTTGGTCAATACGTGGGACAAACGGGACCCAAAACCAGGAAACTCTTCGAGAAGGCGCTTGGCAAAGTGCTTTTCATTGACGAGGCATACCGCCTGAGCCAGGGTCACTTTGCGCAGGAGGCAATGGATGAGATCGTCGATATAATGACGAAAGAGAAGTTCATGAACAAACTGGTTGTCATCCTCGCCGGATACGATCACGAGATGAACAAGCTTCTGAAGGTCAACCCTGGGCTTGCGAGTCGCTTCTCTGAGGAAATCCACTTCCATAACATGACCCACGATCAGTGCCTGGCGCTACTCGACAAGGATCTTCGCAAGAGTAACATCGTCGTTCCCGAGTTGTCGGACTCAAATTCCACAGAATACCAACAGCTGCAAACTATTGTTTCCAGGATGTCTATCTTATCGTCTTGGGGAAATGCTCGCGATATTAAGACACTAGGGAAACGCATGTTTCAACAAGCTTACGCCAACGCTTCCAGTGGTGGACCCGCGACCCTCCTTGTTTCAGAGGCCATAGATATCATGCAGGCTATGCTCAAGGAGCAACGAGATAGACTTGGTGTTCCTAGTTCTCGTACCAAGAGTTCGCCTCCGCCACCGATGGCAAGCCTCAGTGGACCGCCACCGCCACCGCCCCCCATCACGTCTTCATCATCATCTCAGTCGACGAAACCTCCACCACCTCCACCGTCATCCAACAGCTCAAAGCCACCGCCACCGCCACCTTCATCCGCGACCAAGCCAGGTAGATCGCAGACCCCGCCTACGCAAACACCTCCTGCGAAACAACCCCCGACGCAACGTGGGAAGCAAACAGCTAGACAGTCTGCTCCTGCCAACCAGACAACTCAACCAAAGTCGAATGCAAGTACGGCCAATTCGGCTGCGTCGAATGCGCCACGTCCTGCCCAGTATTTAACACTAACCTCGAATGCACCTCCGCAAACGCCTGTAACCTCACAGACTCCTCAACGGGATTCAGGGGTGTCGGACAAGGTCTGGGACCAGCTGCAAGCCGACAAGCTGGCCGCAGAGGAGCGGGATAGACGCGCAAAGGAAGAGGAAGGTAGACTTCGACGAGAGTCAAACAAAGCACGCGACGCAGAGAGACGGGCGGAGGAACAAGCCAAGCTGCGCGCGGCAGCTCTTGAGAGAGTCAAACAGCAGGCTGCGGAAGACAAGGCGGAGTTCGAGAAGCTGCAACGCGAACTGGAAGACGCTCGGAAGCGCGCGGCAGAACAGAAAGCAGCCAGGGCACGGGCGATAGCCAAGCTGAAGCAGAAACAACAAGAGGAGACTCTGAGGCAGCGAAAGGAGAAGGAACTGCAGTCTAGACTGAGCCGATCTGGTCTCTGCCCGATGGGATATCAGTGGGTGAGGCAAATGGGGGGATGGAGATGCGCAGGGGGGTCTCACTTCGTAAGTGATGGTCGCCTGGACCATATCTAACTTTTACTGTCAATCCGGCCCACACGGTCAGGGTCTATCATTGCAGCCACACTTTCGACTTGGCAATATTAAGTATCCCAAGCGTAATCGCCTCAAGCTGTGCCATGTTAATTCGTTTTGCCTTACGTATCTGATCCAATAACTCGTGAGATCTTCGAAACATGTTTCTTCAACACTGCGATGCAGGACAATGATATCTCTATAATGTTCCAAGTTGCCATGGACCGCCGCGGAAGCGTCGCGGTCTTGAAAAGGCCGTAGGTGTGCTCAACACCCAGCAACTGCTTAACTTTTGTACATACTCCCTTCACGTCGTGGAAAGGCTTCAGAAGAGTAACCTGCCCGCAAGTTATACTTCAATAAAGTAGGACTCGGCGGAGCTTCGTCACGTGCAATGTTCCTCGAACCCTCGATGTTTGCAAAACACGTCCTTAGTGTCGATCATCAACTCCATAGGTTGCGACTCCCTCGACAGCGTATGTGGTCGAGGAGCGACACCATCACTGAAATTACTGGCAATTCGGTTCGTTTCGTGGATCTACCGTCGCTGCAGGCCAACCTAATTAACGCCACATGCCCCACACCAATGCAGACATGTCTAAATGTTGTGTTTCTCTCGAACCCGATGACAGGCACCCAACCAGGATCCTGACGTTTATGCCTAATTCACGTATAGCAACACCAAAGTATGAGAAAACTTCCCGCCTGAAATCGAGCACTGATGTGATAAGTTAGCAAAGTTCTGAATACATTCGACCTGATTCTCCATACAGGGAAATACCTCACCTCATCGATCTGAACGCGTGTGAACTACTGGAGATAGAGGCGTCCTTTTTAATAACGCTCCCCGCTGGTATCCGAGCACCCCGTCGCTTCATTGATGGGGTGCAGTCCCATAGGCCTATTTAGTGAGTTCTCGATATCTTCCTTGCTCTCCACTGATTTATATGTGTGCTCCAGCCGCGTTCGTCGTGATCGATGGTTTGGCTCTGTTGCTCTTGCTCTCTCGGTTATTTTTCCGACTACAGATACGACGATTCTGGTGGGAAGATGTATGGGCGGCCGTCGTGTTCGTCTGTGGGATGACGTTCGTAGTTTCCGTAATCATTGTCTATATGACAGGCAAGACCATTCACTGTTGCAGTTAAGCTGATGCGTACTGACGATCCAACGCTGTAACAGATAACTATAACGCAGAAGTTATTTTAAATTGGATGATGATGCACACATTTACCTCCACAGTGTGGTTTGTATCTCTTGCATTGTTCTTCCATGTCTCGCTCAATCAAGTGATATTCTATACCAGGGCGGCTCGCATGAGTCTGCTCTACTCGACCATCCGGGTCATGTCGCCCTCGTCGATCCTCCGCAAGATCGCGCGGGTCGTCGCAGTCCTCTTCATTATTTTCTGGTTAACTTTGATCGTATTGAAAACCTGGTGGTGTGCGAGCAATATTCCCTCGCCCGGAGACGGATTCCCGATGTGTCGGTTACGGGTTCTGATCGTCTTCTTTCAAGTAGTAAGTAAGTGATCTAATGTTCAACGCATTTTCTTATACATTATCATCTTACAATTTTCTTTTCCTAGCCGATTGCATTTCGGATGCAACCCTGGTGGTCCTTTCTCTCAAACTCCTTTGGAGAGTCAAGCTTCCTCGACGACAGCGTCGCATGATTTTATCCTTGTTCTCATCCAATATGGCCATGTCATCGTTTTCGCTGTTCCATGCAATTTGTCAGTTTTTCTCCTCGTCGAGTGTCGAAATTTTAGCCTGGTACTTGGAGGTGCGGCCGCTTCCGTTACTGCCCATGCAACAGCTAAAAATTCATACTGTGCAGATGACGTCAGCTTTGATTGTGTGTAATTTGTTGGTGGTGGTCACATACGTGTACCGGGTGATCCTCAGTTCGCGCGATGGATCGTTTCCTTCCGAGTCGTCGGAAGACGACGACTTCACGACTCGCAACCCCGCAAGGAGCACTACTGATCCCCTTACCACGGTGGACTTGAACACCCTGCCCACTGCTTCCAGTAACGTCGACAGTGGTGTCTTTTCTTCATTGGGCCTCCAACAAGGGATACAAGTGGATATTCGAGACCTTCACATAAGGACATGTTAATTAATACATTTGGCTTGCATTTGTGCTTATACATTATTTATCCTCTGTCGTTGCGGTGTTCTTCGTTGCTTGAATGTTCTATTAAGCTTGAATTAGATCAATCAGGTCATTGCAAGAAAAGCTCGATTACGAAGGTTGTGTTCGGTTTCTGCGTTAGTTTGATGAACATGCACAATGAACAGAAGGAGACATACACTGTGCTACAGAGAAAACAGGGAGTAGGTTATCAGTGTATGAGCAAAGATGTTGAAGCTGTAATGAATATTCAATTGAATAGTTTTGTGGCATAATGCATGGTAGACGACGGGGCGAGTCAAGTGATAGAGTGGACTCCTGTTCGCGAAGCTCAGGCATGGGTGGACAATAGCGGACCATTTTACTTGTGTTTTGAAGCGAACGTTCAGCCTTGCCCAGTTTCCGTGCTTCGGTATTTCGTTGGGTTGTGGCATGGGTGGTGTACCAACCAGGGTTGGATGTGAAGGGGACTCCGAATCAAAGAGAGCCTTTCCTAGTGATAGTGATAGTAGAGAGTGGTTAAATACCAAGGGCTGCTTTAGTCCTGCGTAACAGCGTAAATAAGATGTATCATAGATCTTTTTAAACGCCAGGTAGAGGTTTAAGGAGTGCAAAACCGCTCTATCTGAGAGGCCCATTCACAAGCCTTGTTACCTCATTTCGTCCACATCTCATTCAGATCTCGTCCTAGTCACATACTTGTACCAGGTGGTTTCCCGAAATGCAATGAATCAGTCTCTTCAGGATCGGAAACTTTGTCCAAAGACGATGAGGACTTCACCGCTTTTTGAAGCCTCACACGGACTATCCCATCACGACGGTGGGTCTGAACTCGCTGGCCACTTGTACCATTTTCACGAGGATCGGTTCGTCTTCAGTACGTGATAGTTCGGGAGACTAACAAGGAGATGAGGGTACTTACGGACGTATATCGCGATCTAGACCACTGTCGTTACTATAGTTGTCTACTAATGATTTGTTGCTCGTTCTGCAGGGGAGAATTGCTATCTACAATTTCCCAGATGAGTCTTCAGGAATGCTGCATCTCGGGTGTCCACTGGCAGTGGTTCCGCTCGGGGAATGCCGAGAAAGTGAGTTTTTCTCGCATTCGCACGGGGCCATGGTAGCCCGTTCTATCCTGGTCCATCACGGAGGCAATCACCTGTTTTTCCCGTCCAGTCTGCGCCATTATATTTGCGGTGACACATACTGCCAACGCCCGATCGATCCGGCAAACTTACAATGTTCAAGTCTGCGCTCCTGATGGGCTGAGCTTGAGTCCCCTTGTTCTCCCAATCTCCATAGCTGATTCCGGTCTAGTCACGAGGGCACGGAGACTCTCGTATGGGGTGTCTTTACCGCAGAAGGGGTTGAGTATGCGCAACTAGATAGCGAGTGGAGCGACTTGCGGAACAAGGGTCGGGGTGCGCTTGATAAGAGAGCTGTGGGAGTAGTTGAGCTGAGGCGAGTTGATAGTGCCAGAAACGCGGCGGACCGTCATGTGGACGGACCAGGGCGAGGATGGCGTCACTGTCTGTGTCTTCCTTATCGTCGTCGAAAAGAGAAAGCCTTGAGCTCATCCGGGTGGGAGCGGGTACATCATAGTCCACCTCAGGCACTACTTCTCGGGGGCAATAAGAACCTGAGAGGTACCCTTCCTTGTCGGGGGGAAATTAACCTGAGAGATTCTTCCATCGGTCCGGCATCCCCCGATAGAATCTAAATATAACCTTCTGGGTTTGCCGGCCTGGTTCATCTCCCGCAAAGCGCATCAAATCCGCATGGCAAGCTCATGTCGACCCTCTGCGATGGCGCACACGCGCACCGCACGCGGTACCTCAGGCTGACTCTTCAAAATCGCTGGCGATCTTTCAGCTTAGCAGGCTTATTCCTCTCCCAGCACCATGCCATCCCACCCAGCTGTGACTCGAGCTACATTGCCTACCACCAGTGCAGGTTTCGGCGAGCATTTTACATCCCCGCCCCGCGTTCGCCATCCGAAGAAATCACGAACGTTGGTGACATTTCCAGGTCGCGAACGCAAGCGACAACGCATAATGGATCAATTGCAAGAACTCCTCAAGAATGAACCGGTGCCGGCCCCTCCATCCATCGAGTCTACGCTCGCGGCACAGGCAATACAAGACGAAGATATAATCGAAGATGCCCCCGACGTCGATTTCGAGCTGTTACCCGAAGACGAGCCTGATCCTCAACCCGCCAGTTGCACACCGCCACCACGATCGGGTGCTAGTGCCCAGGCTAAAACCAATCACTTTGCCAAATGGCAGGCGACCATCCCCACCCTCGTCATTCCGTACGTCGCATACTTGAAGCAAACTCTTGGACAACCTGTCCGACCTCCGCCAACCACCATTTCACGCTGCGAGGCGGCTTGCCAGGTCAAAAAGCATGAGCTCATAGGGCTATTTTACGACTGTAAGTCCGTCTTTTCGTTCGACGTTGCGCAGCGTAACCAACTACGACAGACTTCACATCAATTACTGTGCACTCTTGTCAATGCGCCTCTTTAGGTCAAGTGCTTGTTCACCACGGTCTCTTTCCTACCGCCCCCTCCCAGCCTCGTCTTGCCGTTTCTGTGGAACTGCTCGCGTTCTACCGTGCGTTGTTTGAGCGCTCATGCGACGCAGTGAATGCGCTGGCTATGGCGCTGCATGCGCACTACGCCCGACGGGGCTTCTGCATGACGGACAAAGCGGTTAGTTCACTCAAATTATTTACCATGCTATACTGATGTTTCTGCAGGGAACACCTGTTCAAGAGCCGTATCGCCGAAGCCTAGGCCGAGCCATCCAATGGTTCGATGTCCTGCAGATCGAACTTGAGAACCGCGTTGAGAACATTCTCGCCCAGTGCCGCGAGCGTATCACCCGCCCTGCCACCCCTAGTATTGGCAATTTGAGGGCACGGTCACCACCTGATCTCCCTGAAGATCACGATCAAAATTCACAGCCAGCCCCATCCGATCAGGCACACACACAGCGAAGCCGCCCTTACACAACATGTGACGCGCTTCTCAGCCAGCGTTGCCCCGCGTGTTTTGGCGGCAATGCATTCGGCAGACCACTGAAGGAAGGGGCAGACATCCAAGTTGCCATGGATGGCAACTTTCACCACCGGCACCGACGTTCTGCAGGTGACTGTCCAACCTTCTTTCATCCATGTTACTTCCTCCCGAAATCCCAAGTTGATGCGGTCGGCAAACGCATAGAACAAGCTCGCAAACGCCCTCTTCGGTCGCGAACAGCCGCAGTACCTGATGAGGCAGTCGACCACTGTGAATCATCGTATGAAGCCGCGGATGGTAAGAAGCAAAAGACCTCCATGGAAAGCTACGACGACACTGGATTGATGGCACTTATCTGTCGACACGACATTCCGCTGTTCTTCGCCAACATCGACACACCTGGCGAGCAACAGAAGTATAGTATCACGCTGATAGAGCACCTCTACTCTCTTCTTCCACCACAAGCCACTGTAGTGGTACTGTATGACGTTGGTTGCGTACTCGATCGATCGCTTGCCATGGTAGGGTAGGTCTTACGCGAATGCAAGATCTCACAACTAATTCATTTACACAGTATAATATTCTTGATTTCACCATTACATCACGGCTGCGGTTCGCGACCACGGCGATGCACGCGTATGGGCACGAATGGGCCTGCCAGCTAGGATACAACCCACGCATAATTGAAGGTCTTGGACTAACAGATGGCGAGGGCACGGAACGGCTGTGGTCACGATTCATCAAACTCATCGGGGTCGAGCGGTCGTCGTCTGTGAGTCTCCATGACAACCAGCGTGCTATATTTGCAACTAAAACTTCCTAGCGTCAGCGGCGACTCTGGTTGATTGACCGACAAGCCGCCTCCATCGGAAAAGAAATGTTACGAGAACTGGGCCAATGGCTTAAACGACGACTCAAAAAAGGTATACGAGAACAAGGTGACGCTGCACAGAAAATACTTGACCAGTGTGGTGTGCCCATCGCGGACCTTCGATCTCAATGGATGGAACAACGCTCCGTGCAATTGTCTATACGCAACCGTAAGTCCATTGATTTTATCTCTGTATTATAACGCCCTCGCTCAATCAAACATGCCAGACGCTCCTGCGAGGCTCAAGAAAGAAATTGACACTGTTCTTGTCCTACAAGCCGAACTGGATTCGTCGGAGCGTGCATTACAAACAGCCCGTGCATCAATCGAAAAAGAAGAAGCGGCGGTGCCGGCATTAGAAGCACTGGACGGCATGGAGCGTACCCACCACCGTCTTCTTGACAAAGTCGAAAAACTCTATTCCTCGCTTAATGTCCAGGACCAGTTTCCGGCACTGGAAGGTGTTAATCTGGACTTCGTGAGGACTCTGCTCCTTGCGCGCGACCTCAAGATCAACATCCGCAAACGTGCCGTTGGTAGTTTTTTTGAATGGGATAAGCTCGACCGAGCTGTGGGAGGCAAAGACAAAGCACTTGGTGCGTGCCAATGGATAGATCACAACTTTACTAAACTCGTTATGGTACTAGGCACAAAACTTCACCAGCAAACCCGCAAAGCGATCGCTAAACGCCAGCCTGCGCTAATGTCTGCCATCCGGAAGTACAACAAATATTGTGAACAGCTCGAACAACTCTATCACCCATCGTATGCTATCCCACTTCCCGCGGCACTGCCGACGAAGCTCGCCGAGCTGCGCAATGACGAGTCACTCCTTCAAGATGTTTGGATCACACCAGCCGAAGGACAGATACCTCGCTGGTTAGCTGACCAGGAGGTTCGCGAGGGAATCCGCGCACTCCTCAAACGTGACAGGTGTCGAGAAGAACAGCGACGTCTGGGCACAGAAGCCGATAACATGTGCCAATGGTTTGGCGAAGAACTCGGCACCGTTGAACTCGCGCTTCGGCTCCCCGAATGTATGTTTCCTTACTGCTTTCGGCCACGCCACTAACTTCCTAACAGTCTCAGATTACCACCTCGTAATCCAACAACACCGCGACACGATCAAGCACCTACAAGTACAATGGGCGACTCCCTTGGCGTCAGCCGTTCGTTACGACAGCCGGGCCAAGGAAGCAGTTAGGTTGGCGGAGAACATTTCAGGCCAACCCCCCACCGACGACGAGCTCCAGTGGCTTCCACCAGTGGTTTGTAACCTCCCATCGACCACTGACCCTGACGAGGAATTAGAGGAAGAATACTATGAATTCCCCGAAGACTCCGAAGAGTCAGCGCTAGCGCCCGAGGCAGTAGTGCTCGGCGACGTTCTGGATGGCGGAGATGAAGAGGAAGAAGACACCCACCAACTTGAACCCGTTGCACACTTCCGATGGCAGCTTCCCGCAGTGAGTCACTCGACATCACGTACCATCAAGTTGATTTAAGTTTACATGCCCAGACTGTATCCTTGGACGATATTCCAATTCCGGCGGTGGCATCACACGAAAACTCGAAAGAGATACACTCAATGCGCGTGTGCCCAGCTAGCAACGGATTTGGCAAGATTACATTTGAGCCCAAGGACATCGAGCTGTTACTTACTCAAGACGCTCGCCTGAATGACACATGCATCAACGGCAGTGCCACCCTACTCCACGCAGCCCATTTTGGGGCTAATTCTTCCCCGTTTGCCGTGTTTTCTACCCACGATCTCCCTCGAATTAGGTACAACGCGACTGATGAAGATCTATGGCGCAATGCGCACCGCAGCAACTATTGGGAGAAAGCAATATGGATTCTGCCCATCCATCGTCCGTCTGCTTGGGGCCACTGGGTACTAAGTAGTATACACTTCGACACACGCCGAATATTACTGTTTGACAGTCTCGCGGAACGAGCTCCGTGGCAAACTGATCTACCGGTGAGGGCAAATTAGTTGTGCTGCTAAGTTACTGACTACCAAAATTCCCAGGACATCATGAAATTGATTAGTCGTCTGTCAAGTGTGGCCGCTACTCGACAGGGAGTGTCCCACTCGCTCGAAGGTGAATGGGAGGCCTTCCCGGTCACGGTGAGTACCACAACAAGTTGTCGACGCTGCCCTTGACACAAGACTTATCATAGCTCACACCCCTTCAAAATAACGCCGTAGATTGTGGTGCGTGGGTCCTCGCCCAAATGCAGGCCCTCTTTCATGGACGTGATGCCCCCGGGATGAGTGAAGCAAACATGCCCGCATTCCGCCGCTACCTCGCCTCGCTCGTAGTACGCATACCAGCGGAGGTTTAGACCTAAATGTATTACTCCAGGGATGTTACGTATGAACAATGAATCCCTTATTTTTCAAGTTTCGAGAACTGACACCTCACGCCTGCCGGACCGCCCGCCACTGCCGTTACAGCATCTTCCATTCCTACAGGGTGCCGAGTTAGGCTGACCGTTGCAGCCTATCTGTGTGATCGTCTCCGCCCATTCCGGGCATATTTCACAGCCCATGAACCCAAAATACGTACTTGGGAGACGATGCTGGGCAGAGATCGTATGGAAGCGAGACGCAAGGTATTCGTTACCGATATGATCATGCGAACAATTTGATGCTAACTCAAACAGCCCATTCGTCTGATTTGGAAGGAAATCGGATGCGCGATCTGAGCGAACACATGCAGACCACGAACGCGGACCATCATGTGGGGAGCAGGACGGTAAGTCTATAAGAGTGATGCGCCACCAGATGCACTCACTAGACTTCATCATAGTACCCACCTACCATGTCCAGTGAATCCAGGCCAGTTTGGGTTATTGCCAGCAAAGGAACCCCTACCGCCGGTGTCTACCCCGCAAGGTTAGTCCTGTCGTGGTGTGCAATGTCCAGCACGGAGCGAGCTCACCTAGAATCCTGTCACACACTGGCAGTCCCACAATGCGCTGTGGCCGTTCGTCGCCACCTCTCCCGCTTGCCATCCAGTGCTTCACCAGAGCCGAGGCAACGGCTCTATTCAGAGTCATACGGCCTGTTCTTGCTACTCTGTCGCCGACACCGTCTACTTCGGAGCTCTTGAATGCCTTCAGCGCTGCAGATGCAGTTCGCAATTTCTTCGACGCTACTCATGCCCCATTCTTC
This sequence comes from Leccinum sublutescens, assembly GCA_038091555.1. Lineage (NCBI taxonomy): Eukaryota > Fungi > Basidiomycota > Agaricomycetes > Boletales > Boletaceae > Leccinum > Leccinum sublutescens. The sequence goes on along the minus strand of JBBPOR010000390.1, from coordinate 12,050 downwards.
GTAGTTATAGTTGGTTCTCCGCCCGGTATACATCGCACAAGGTTAGTGAGTTCAAGTTAATCGCTCATGCGCACGTGTCTGACAATCAGCATTGAAATGAAGGGAAAGTGCGGAACGCTCGCGCGGCAGTTTCGCCAACCCATTCTGGAAGGAGGTGGACTCGTTCTGGGAGGCCCTTGCCTTCCTTATAGTGAAAGGCATCGACGACTTGATGCCACCATTTCAAGTTGACACCTCGCCCGATATCTCGCCCGGTATGTAATCCACCATTGGCATGTTGCTCTCACAGTTGAAGAAATCACACCAACAGAACCCTCACTCTCTGACGACATGGAATTCTTGGGGAGGAGCGTACGGCGAGTCAATCTCTGTCCGAGTCTCACTCCTAGTCCCACACAATCCCGCACCTCAGCTGCTCGGCGCACCAATTTTTTCGGGGATCCAGGCCCAGGCCCTGTCTCCCAAGTCGCCACAGGCAAGTCTAGACCCTTATTGTCATTGGTCAACCCCCGTCTAACTCCCAGTCCCACGCAACCCCGCACTTCAGCCGCTCGGCACACCGAGCTTTTCGGAGATCTGACTCCGGCGACTCGGAGTCTGAGTCCAGGCCGTCTCTCCCAACTTCAAGAAGGCAACCCCACCGCCCCGACACCTTTCATCTACGCCCACATTCGCAACCTGCACGGTATCATCGGAAGCAAATATTATGTACCTCTTCCTCAGGCTGGCCCGAGTCTAGACGAAGCGCGTGCGCGCGCTGTAGGCCCTCAAGTTGCTAGATACCTTGTCGCGCATGGGTACACAGCTGAGTCCGTGGATATTGTTATTCGCGCGAGAGAGGCGACGGCTAGCGCCACCCAGTTCGCGCTGCAGCTCTCAGCGCATGGCATGGCGTTCGAAGAAGCCACCTATCTGCATGCATTGTTTGAACTTTGAATCATCCCTGCAGCGTTTACTCGTTTAGTACATGCCACTTTCATTACTTGTTTTTTCTGGAATATTTTGTGATAGAATATTATGCTGCTCAATAAATCCGCACCAGATCCGACGATAAACTGCAGTCTGGCAATGAATCGGTAGTACTACCGATAATCGCGGCTGAGTCAGTTGGACGACGTTCGCTGCCGTACGCGGTAGATCTCGGTAGATCGACACCGCGGGACTGATCGTGTCGGCTCAGACTCGGCTGCCAGTGAGTCACGCGGTACTACTACTAGTAGCCACATTGATGGTCCTGAACAAAGAGACATGCAGTGAATGGTGAACTGGTAAGTCCTCCAGATAACTTATTGATGCACGAACGGACCAGCAGTCCATTGATGTGTTTGACCAGTGGTACCACTGTACCAGGCTCCATTCCTCACTGTCACCGTGACTCGGTCAGTATACTATGATACTAGTTCTAACTATTCTATAGCAGTACGGCATTATTACGCCTACCCATTCGTGACAGCATTCACGATGGCTGTATCGACCTTAGATGGTTAAGGTTTCTTTTATTCAGAGTAATCATATTGCCTATAGGACACAGGTAAAACACACCAGAAGTTCCCGCTGAGTCGCTGACAGAACATTCATATGTGCGTGAACTCTACTCAAAATTTAACCGCGGCTACGACGCTAATTTGTACGGCAAGAGACATGGCGCTTTGCTCAATGGGCCTCTCTGTAAATCGGAGATCGTGAAGAAAAGGTTAGTACTGTTTTCCGTATGTCGGCAGGATCAACAAACACGAAGTATAAAGTAGCTCTAGAAGTGGGGCTTCTGCGCTGTGGTCTCTCTACCCGAGGCAACACTTTTCTTCAGTTATTTGTCTCATTCAACTCACTTCATACAGATGGATTCTGGTGGTCACGCGACTCACTCCCTCACCGAACCCCCTCCAGACCTCATGACTGGTGAGGAGGAACAGCAAGGAGGCGGCAGGCGACTTCCCTCTCCATTACCTGAGCAGACACCAACCCGGCTGCGCCCCAGGATAAAGGCTACTGAGCGTCTCGTTCGTAATGCCGGGACTCCGAGTCGGCGTGGAAGGTTACTTGAAGAGGTAAACGCCGCGCCGGGTGTGGATTCTCAGCCTGTTTCGGCGTCTCCTACCGCACAGCAGGGACCGTCCAACGCGGTGCAATGTGCGAGCTCGTTGTTCGCCGAGGTTCCCAGTCAATCACCATTTTTAACCTGCAGAGTTGAGAAAAAAGGTAGGCTTCGTTTTCTTTCTGTCTACCTATCTGACTCAACTGTGTATGATAGCCATGTCAACGACTCTCGATAAGTCTTCATCGAACACGGAGCCCGTAATCCCCGCAGGCAAGGATACAACCATATCATCGGAGGCGAACTCGATCGGTAGTACTAATGCGCCTGCGCTTGGGCTCGGGCATCAGCCTGCCAGTGCTCAGGCTCACAGAGGTAATTCGGTGAATGACCCTCACCGTCGCCCCACTCTGATATCATGTGCAGCGTCTGCACAACCCGAGAATCCTTTTCAAGTCCTTTCACCTCGTCGTAAGTGTGTTGGTTATGTTGCTCCGAGTGTAACTTACATTAATCTTCGTGATCTAGGTCCAGTTCCACCACCTCTTCTCGACTTGAAGGAGACACTGGCTCTGACTCAGAAGCAGCCCGCCGGGCCTGAGGCCGTGCGACTCACCGGCAGAGGAGACCCTCCGCCAACAGAAGTCGATCCTGTAGGCGCAGAGGACAACGAGGAAACGCCTCAACCGCAGAAGCGTGTCGGAGTGTCCTGGTCCATGGCGTCCTTTGTAGACGACAACATTGGCGGTTCCTATTTAGACTTTGACGATCGACCAGAGACGCCTACTCCACCATCACGGATGGGTGACCAGTCAGATCTGTTCCTTGGTGACGAGCCGGAGCTGACCGAGGTTGGGGCATGTCTTGGGAGGACGCCGGCGCGGGTCAGTTCCATCCTTGACGAGGAGTTCAAGGACATCTATGTAAAGTTCAGCCAAATTTCCGCACGTGTGGGACTACCGTTTCAGCAAGTCTTGAATCGGTTTACCAAACAGTTCACGCGTACCTGCTCATCTAATTGGTGGAACATCTACCAGAGATTTCATGCTGCAAACAAGGATCAGGAACTGGCGAGGCTTGCAAAACGCGAGAGCATAGAAGCAACACCTGGTAGGTACCACTGGGTTGTGTCTGCTGTTTTCACACTGATGCTGAAGTGACTCATGCAGTTCAAACTATGACTCGATGTTATAAGATTTTCCAAGCTACATACCCTGAGACTTGGCAAAAGATCTTGGAGACCTTCGAGATGGCGGAAGGTCAAGTTGATGGTGGCAAGACGGTCGCTCAGCGCCACTCACTGTTCCTTCGCCTCGTAAAAAATCACACTCAAGCGGTGGGTCAAATAATAGACTTAACGTTACATAGTAACGCTGATGCTGGCAGTGAAGTTTGCGGGCATGGCGAAGGCTCACGGCTTTGAGATCGTGATGATGGCTGCAGGCAGTGTCATCAACCAAGATGCATCTCTCGGGTTGGTGTATGCTACTCCTGGTGCCACGGATGTAAGTCCTTCTCTGCGCAGGGTGAGAGTCACGCCGCTGATTGATTGGTAGTTTTTTCAAGTTCGATGTCGTGCGGATGACAACGAGATGCTTGGTCACTTCAAAGCACATGTGTAGTAAGATGAGGTTTCTTGTGATGTTGACATACCTCTGATGAGTCCTTCAGCAATAATTTCTCGCTCGCCAATCCTGCTGTGGTGTTGGATGCGTCTGGAGAGGGGAGTTCCAAGCCCGCACAAGAGGGCGATGCTGATGACGAGCCTGAAGTCGTTGAGGTCACCGAGATGGAGGACCACGCACGCCTGAGGAGCGCCTTTGTGTCTGCTCTGAGTGAGTCGTTCTGTGCTGTGCAGCTTTGACTCCATACTTCAACTTTGTTTCGCTTTCTAGTGAAGTTGGGATGTCAATGGGCATCAGGAAAACTTTTCCCTTGGAAGGCCCTTCCCGGAAGACTAGCGAATAGTGGCGTAGTGTGCCACAACTTCCCTGACGCTGTCCCCTTCCCAGGCGAGGATCGCCCGCGATCGAAGGCGGGCTCAAAGGGAATATCGGACCTCTCCCTTGCAGAATGTTCTTTGCTCCTGGGAGCTCTCGGTAACCCTTCCAAGGACGGCATGTTCTTTGAACGCAAGCCGAAGTTAGTCGGTAAGTTTGTTGTTCATCTCACTCTGTGGACCTTCTGATGGTCGTTCAGGAGAGCTGCGCTCGCTTCGCTTACCTGTCATCAATGGGGCGCCACCCGATCATGACTCGACTCACAAGTGCGGGAAGAGGATGTTTGCCGATGGGTCGTGGGATCGCAAGGGGCTGCCTCGACGATTGAACCTTGCCGCTACGCGCATCAAGAGGAAGAAGAAGGTTGCTGGTACCAATCCTGTCATCATCGACTCCGACGAGGATGGACCACAGATCAAGAAGTCGAAGGCTCGACCACCCACCGTCATCTCGATCTCAGATTCCGACAATACTCATGAAAAGCCAACCCCCGCCTTGCCAAAGAGGACTTTGCCCCGCCGAAATCACAAGGGCGGTCAAACGCAGGCTACATCACGGATGCTGATAGAAGAACTGGAACCAGATGTCCAGGATGGAGTAAGTTCTGCATCAGGGTCGGAATTCTCGCCAGCCAAAGTCAAGAAAGGAGAGAAGAAAGATCCGAGTGAAGATGACAGAGGTCAATCGACTTCGGAGGGAGACACGGACTCTGAGCTGGAACCTGCGAGGTTGACGAACAAGCGGAAGCATGGTGGAAGTGTCAGCTCACGTCCGGCGAAAAAACGTGCTGTCGTTGAAGTACCCCGTGCAGCCCCAATCCCTTCCAAGGACAAAGGAAAGGCTCCGGTGCGTTCCAAACAGAAACCGCGCAAGGTCCCTTCACCCTCATCATCGGAGGACGAGCAGCCCGCTCGGGATGGAGCTTCTGCACCTGGTCTCGCACCTGCTGCTATGTTGTTTAAATCGAGTCTTTCGGCGGCCCCTTCCCCTCCTGTGCCACAGCAAGTTCCAGTCCCTCAGGAACGTCCGGCGGCCCTCACAACAAAGCCTGTCGTGCAACAGCATGTCGCCCGCGTTGCACCTACAGTGGAGACTCGCCCGAAGCCCCGCATCGTCCCGAAGAAGGTTGCTGGACCGTCTGTAGATCCGGATGGTGAGCGGAACGAACAACTTGGTAGTTCGGCCGCGGTTGTGGCCCCTCAGTCAGACACCCTGCCTGTTCATCGTCTCCGAGTCGGTGACGCCTCCGAGTCGTCAGTGGACTCGCGTAAAACAGACAACAAGGCCAACAACGCATCATCAGCTGCGTCCATGCAAATTGTCGAAAAACTTACCCCGGTGCCTCCCAACCCCGAAGCAGCACCGACTTCTGCCATTGAGCAGCGACTGCACGCACTGCCAAACACTGTTGCTCTACCCACCACCACCACGAACGCTGGAGCACTCCTCGAGTCGGGTCCTGCTGGGCCGGTTCAGCCTCCCCAAGAAAACGCGATATCCGTAGTTGCCGTAGCTCCCCCGAATCTGCAGCCCCATAATCCTGTTCATCACACATCGGGGGGTCACACAGTTCATCATCCAGACTCCGGTACCAATGCTTACACTCAGGGCTGGCTGCCACCACATGCTCAAGACCCTCGCCTTCAAGCTTTAGCAAACGCTCTCTTGGGTGCATATACCGGATGGGGTCCCTTAGCGCCACCTCCTGTGCCCTCCGCCGACTTGCCTCACGGGCCTCGGAATGCGGGAAACCCGTTGGAGATCGCAGCCCAGTTCCTCCGTGGCACTGGCATGCCATTCCCTTTCCCGAACGGCATGCCCACTGGTAATGCCTCTGGGAGCAGTAACGCTGGGCACAGTGGTCAGGAGAATGGATTGGGAAGTGGTGAGAAGTAGTCGGTGTTTTCTTGGCTGTAATTGCTTGGTGTTACTCAGATATGTTGTTGGTAGTCGTTTGTCTGCATGCTTCATGTATAATCACTCGTTGGTTTACGAAAAGAATTCGGTCGTATGGTTTAGTCGCATGGTACGTCGGTCGCACGTGTAACGAGCCAAAGATAAGATTTGTGCGCTATCTAATTACAAATAACGGTGAACATGATAATGGCCGGGTGTGCACGAACAGAACCGCGGCACTTCGAGACGATACGGCTGGGAAAGCCGCGGCGAGCAACACAAACACTCGGAGTGCAGAAAAAGCACGTACTGTGACGCGCGAAAGGGCGCTGTGAAAGTGGAGCATCACGATGGTTAGCGAAGCGGAGGATGCAGCGCTCGTACAGCTGGATGGAGGTGGTGGGCGAATGATGCACGTCGAAGCACAGTAAAAAAAAACGCACTGTGCTGCGCAACAGGGCGCTGAGAAAGCGGAACACGTTTGGCGAGGCGAGGGATGCAGCGCTCGTAGAGCTGGATGGAGGTGGAGGAAGCGGACGCACTGAATGGGCGAACAAAAACACTACTGGAGGTTGACGGATGGTTGGGACGCGGGATGGAAGCTGCGCCGGCGTGGCGGGATGATGGCGGGATGGTGGATGGCGGATGCGCTAAATGGGTGGGAAATCCTGTATTGGATTTGGGGTGGATGGGCCGCGGATTGTCTTACCTAACAGGGAAATTTCACCCCCCCAAAGAAGCCCACCTGAAGGTCGTGGGAATCTCCAAAAAGTGGTGCCAAGGGTGTCATAGTCGCCGTGCGAAGCAGCTGGGCCATGGTAGGCTGCGCTTCGAGTACAACTCGCCTCCTTCCCGTATGCACGAGATCACTGCAAATTCGATCACCTCGTTCACGTCGACAAGATTTGCAGACTCAAGGGCTTACCCGAGATGAAGTCCCGGGAAATTCATTCCCAACAAACCGTCAGTAGGGAACCGAGAAGTGCTGCCAGTGATCATGAGTGCATAGCCAGCAACCATGTGTGGCTTCACACATTCACACTTGAAGCTTGAAGCTTGACATCTGAACAATAAGCAACCGAGGTCATTGAAACTTGCATCACTCATACAGCTAGCAAAACAATTCTACATACAAATGACCTGCTTTCCCGACCCTGAGACTGTTGCATACACGAATTTAGACATGCAACGTTTCCATTACCGCTTGTTGTCACCTATTGCCAGTTTGTCGAAAATCACTTCCAGCATAGGGTTCCCGCCAAATTGGGTCACATTAGCTTGAACTTGCGCTTCCAGTGAATGCAATACACCGATTGTATATTCGAACGAGTGTGTCACTTCCTTGAGATACGAGATCGCAGCATGTTTGAGCATTGGGTCCTTGGGCTTCTGCTGTAGCACACCTGCAAAAGTGAGCAAATTTTACGGATCTTATGTCGATACAATCCATACTTATAATGTACTTGCTGTCAGGCTTTTCTCTGATGCCGTGAATGACCGGGAACGAAAACTTTCCCTCCGAAAGGTCGTCGGCGAACCCTTTATCGTCCTTGTACTGAATGACAGGATGAAAATGAGGGACAGATGACCTTGAAGTTGGGTCGGCCCACCTTATCACTTTGCAAATTCATGTAGTCGTCTCGAATTTGGAACCAGATCCCTAGCAGGTCGACAAGGGAGACATAGTTCCTAATGTCATGTCCATGACAAGTCATGCTGATTTTCGTAATGTGTGACTTACAAGTCGGTATCAGCAGTGGCGCACTCCATCATCAATCTCACTGCAATCCGCAGTAGTCCCCCTGTTTCTGATAAAGTTGGGTAAGTAGTCATCCAGCTTCGGCTTGTCATTAAATACTTACTATCCTTCACCATCTGTACATATTCCTCCTCGGTCGGACACTGGAGGTGGTCACGCCAAAACAAATCATTGCCCTGGCCACGGTGTAACGCCAACATCTCGTCTAATAAATCTCGCCTCAATAAGCGATTTCATCATCGTCAACAAATGGACACACCATTGAGAATTTGAACGAAACGAATACCGGAGTCGGTGGAGTTCTCGGCGTGAGCCAACCGAGCAATCCGGAGGACCTCTTCGTATGCAAGGAAATAGACGTAGTTTGCCGAGTTGATCGTCTGGGCCACGCCAAATACCTTATGTGCAACTGAGGCAAACGCCTACTGTAAACAGTCATCAATGGGTACTATGAGATGCTGTACAGTACCTGGCTTTCCCCGTCTCAACTCCGAGTCGTCTTCAATGTCGTCCACTCTGTAAGAGAGTAAATTACTATTGTGTCAACGAAAGGAGATTCATATTCACAACTTACAAGAGGCTCGCGTTGTGCAGGAGTTCAATTACACGGACTATTGCATCCAGTTGAGCCGACGGAACTCGCAGCCAATGGTCAAACGCCTGGACGAGGTGATTGCGAAAACCTTTCCCGGGAGAAGACGCAATGTATGTGTAGGGTTCAAGTAATACCTAGTAGTCCCAAGACTCATTAGTGAAAGCGGCGAAGGAGATATATTAGACAAACTGATTCTTGATCAACAATTGATTGAGTGCGTTGCATCGACAAGAGTGAAAGAATTTCCGAATCGATGAGTACATGATGGGGCATATTGATGATTATGATACTTCCTAACGGTTTACTAGCCTATGGAAATCTTTCCTGTCAGTGCTCACTGCTGTATAAGAAGGTCAGAGAATGCCGCGTATTCCTAAACGGGGCATTGGTTTCATATTGAGTATCCATTGAACGTTCTGGACTGGGTGACCAGCCGTCCAAAGATGAGCGTTCCAGAACACGCGAGATTGTAGGTACTTATCTATACATGTGGACACTTGTTGCGAAGCGTCGGACGCCATGGCGTGACGGTGTGAGATAACGCTAGGTGGTTTTATATCAGGACTCAAATGACAAATTGAGCCATTGGATCTCCATGATTTGTGATTGCCACTGAAAGTTAGACGTCCAACCAGTGGACAAAATTTAGATGATGAAATTGTACCACTGATCCAATGTTTGTCACTGGTGTAACTCTTGCCATCATGCGATCACAGTACCAGACTCATCTCAGATATTCTGATATGGCCCATCATACGGGAGTCTCACTGGAGACACGACATTTTACATAGCAGGTACCGTTGATAAGTTAGTGTTAGACGACTTTTGACAGTGGTAATGAATGACACTGCACAGCAATTTGAACAGGTCGCTTCGAAGAAGCACTATGATCCATGAGGACAGATTGTGGCGTTCAAGTTCCAAACCCCAAAAAACTAGCACGAAAAAGAGAGACTGTGTGCACGCAATACATACGATATCATCGCGATTTCGGGTTAGTCTGCGATTTGCAGTATCACCCAATACCCAGTACATAATTTATTCGAATGTAATCACACCGCTCACTCGCATTTGCGGCCGTGGAAAAGAATTACATAACATTATGTTGACCTCTTTCTTCCGTGAGGATGGGTAATTTAGTACGGATTTCATTTGACCAAAGGTAACCATCTCGTCTTTTCATACCTCGAGCTTACGCGGCGTGCGAACGAATGATCCCGATCACTCCCAGATCTTACTGCCATCCAACGGTATCAAACGCTACTCATCGACGCTGTCAAGGAGCACATCAAACATCTACACCATACGGCGCGCATCGCGTCTCTCCTCTCGAACCGTGCTGGATGACGCCGTCGTTGCCAGTTCAAGACTCATTACCAGATCTCGGAAGCATATCACAATGACATGTCCGATCACGGGACTGTTACCTGGGCTCGACGAATCGATCATAACTCCTGACGTACATGAAACGTGTCGAAGACGTACTCGGACAAGGTTGGAAATTATATGCAGGCAGATGCTCGGCACCTGATCAGTCTTTGACACATGACTGTACAACATCAACCGACGAGACATGCCCGTGAATGGACGTCTGTTCGAGATCGCCCGGTTTCGTTGGATAGGTTCTGGCTCGCGGTCAATTTGATCCGCAGATGACCACGCTGTTCAGGGAGGTCTGGAACCCGCTGTGATTGGACTTCCAGGTGCCACATATGATCACGAATATGGACAATGACGTCAAGAGCGGGTGTATCCGTACACCGTATCGTTGATGGAGACGATGCGGATGTATGGGCAGACATTGGATTCGGTAGAGCATAATCAGGGGATCGAGTGGCTCGTCGAGTATCGGGACGAGGCGCAGAGGATAGTGATTAAAGGTGTGGTTTGGATTTCTGCTTGCCTCCGCTCCTGACCCGACTGGCGTGCCTTTTGTAATCGTAATTTTTTTTAGGTATGAGAATCCGCTGGGAATCGTGAACCGCTCCGTTGCGCGCGGTGGACCTCCGTTCGCCAGGTATATCACCGGTGGTGTGCTCGCGTTCGCGCCCGTCACGTCGCACCCGAAAAACGTTGGCCGTGTCGTCAGGTTCTGTGACACGAACCCGTCTGCGGACGTCGGTGCGGGAGGGAAGGGGTACGACACGGCGCGTTTCGTTTCGGGTGCGGACGCGCGGGACAACCAACACATGCAGTTCGTGCGCGAGTCTGCAAGCGTGGTGATCAATCTGTACGTGGACAATCCCCGGGCGGTGGAAGTCTCGTCGACGTGCACGTACACGCACGAGGCGTTTTCGGAGCTGTTGATACAGGCTACGGAACAATCAGGGGCCTGGCGGGTATGCTGACTCGAAGTCTGTATCGCTCAGCCGAGTCCTCGCGATGGCGAGAGAGGACCCACGTTGGTATGAGCCAACGTGGGTGCCGAAAGGGTCCCCCTGCTCGATTGACCTGTGGGAACCGCCCCCACCATCCGTTTCCCTCCACCACCAATTTCGAGCAGGAAGCTTCCCTCCTCCCCACTCGTTACTACCCAAATTGTAACCAATCTATCCGGGGTCGTACCCTCGCATGCCACTAGCGCCTCTGCAACCTGGCCAACCCCCTCGATAGGGCTTAAGATTGGTAGCTGGAACCCTAAACGGCCTCGGACGGGCACCGGTAGCGGTAGCGGAGCGCCCTGACGAGAGCTTTCGCAGGCTCGAAACTGCTACTATCCTGCTCCCTTATCTTCCCCTACTTGTGCTGTAGACCGTCCCTTTTTCACGGCCGGTCGCCCGACCCTAGTCCTCAGACTCGAGGGGTGCCAGATGGACGAGCAAGCCGACCCGACAGCCCGAGTATCCTCTTCTCGCACACAGACCCCTAGACCTCCCAGACATTTACATGTAGATCTTCATCACTTGCGTGGCAGTAACATTTCAACAAAGTCACTGTACACAACTACAGTGTCCCTTTCAGCCATGATATTTGTGCCAAATTATTAAACCAAACTGTCGCTGCCCAACGCGAGCTCCCTGGACAACCCTTTCAAGCTTGAGCAGTGGGATTTACTGGGAATAGTCTACTACAGTAGCTAACAATTATCAGGGCTACCTCAGGGGTTGTACGACAGCAGCATGTTCGTGTCCAGGAGGGTCGTGCGTCAGGCGGCGTGGGAATGGGTGCGGGTTGACCCGGTGGGACCTCTCGCTCGCGCTCAATTCTCACCGGCACCACCGCCGTCGTCTCTCTCCCGTCCTCATCTTTCCCGTCCACGCCTGCCCTCGCCCTCGCCCTCGCCATCACAACCAGACGTCCAAGAGACTCGACAGTTTGAACATTCACCCTGAATCAGCTTGTGCAGGCATTATAAATGCTCAAGTACATAGTTAAATTTACTCTAGTAGTAGTCAGATTTATGATTTACCTGATGTAAATCGCGCCGGTGAACCGTTCGCTGATGTTATGCGTATCGCGCACACACAGCCAGAGTAAGTTCTAGTATATTTTTTCCTGCTATTTTTTTTTTGGTTTGAGGTTTGGAACGCCAATTCATGAGACAGGCTGATAAGCTGAGGCTCCTGCCCCTTACACTCCGTCTCACTGTGGGAAATAATGCAATGAACGGTCATTGCATTTTTGCGTGACATACATGTATGATCTCACTGGAAATACAATGAATATCATTGCCGCACGAAACCAATGATTTGCGCAATTTGCTAGATGAGTTTCATTGAGTTTTCTCAGTGATTTATGACCTTATTACCGGCTTGAAATTAACTG
>JBBPOR010000389.1:0-24016 GCA_038091555.1 Leccinum sublutescens | reverse complement strand
AGGGCATGCGGCTCGACCGTGGGTTCATCAGCCCGTACTTTATCACGGACGTCAAGACGCAAAAGGTCGAGTTCGAGAAGCCGCTCATCTTGCTGACCGAGAAGAAGATCTCGGTCTTGCAAGACATCATCAGCAAAACCAGGAATTTGCCATAGCTATCATAGCTTTCATACCAATTCATAGTATACTCATAGTTTGCCCATAGCCTCCATAGTATCATAGTTCACATAGAGCCAATAGACTGGGACAGTAAATGAACAGTATGTGGATTAATCCATGACTGGGACAAGTACATGAACAGTATGAGATTAATCCATGCCAGACTGTCATAGGCTGCCAGTGGGATAGCATGAAGTATAACACTATTATTAACACAAACTATCTGATCTTCATGGAACACTACATGTAGTCTGTCTCAGAGTAATCCCAGTATTTCCAGAATCCCAGTAGATCACACTAGTAATATATGAACTTTGGATTTGGATTACCATTTACTATGACAATTTTTTGACCTGGAACTTTGTCACCGTAGTACTACCTGCAGTGCTATCCCTGCATACCTGCAACTCAGAGCAAGGCTGTCTTTGGCTTCATCATCATTGTCACATCACCATCCTCATCATGTTGTTGTTGTTGTCATCAGCAAGTCCTCATCACATCCTCAAAGTTGTCACATCATGATCACAACAAACTTGTTGTGATTGTCACATCCACACCGTGACATTCATCTTCATTGTCATTGACAGGAACAGTCCAACTTGAAGGCTACTACTAACGACATGATCATGATGGATAAGGTCCTGAGCAGGCCCAGGTGTCAGAGGGTGAATGAGGGAAGAGAGAAGGAACCTGGATGCACACATGCACATAACATCAACATTCAAGTTGTGCTCGTCATCATCATGTTGCCATGATGTCACATCACATTCCTTGAAGTTGTCGACAACTTGAAGGTGCAGTGGGGCAGGCATAGGGAGGCTAACTTGCCTGAGCGACTCGGAGGGAGAGGGAGCAACGGTGAACACTGGCATGCACGTCACCGTTGTCACTGCGACGTGTTGTGGAGTCAGGTTCGTCACTGGCACATTGTCACCGTGACTGTCAGTGTCGTAGTTGGAATTCAACAATGGAGTGTTTGGTGAGCAGTACGGGAATCCCATTGTCTTTCAAGTTCTCTCTCAGTCAGGGTATTGAGGCAGCCGAAAGGGCCAATGCAGCAATTAGTATTGTGGTGACTGTTTGAAAGTGGATGATTGAAAAACAATCAGAGATACGCCAGACGGGCTACCCACGAGTCCTTGGATTGATGGTGTTCAAGTTTGTGTGAGATCGTGTGGGTGCACAGCCCTGTCGGGGTGCTCAGCGCGAGTGCTAGGTCAGCAGAAGGGCTGATCGTCAATGTCGGCTTGCCGTTCCCGCTATTGCTCGCATGGGAGGTGGGAGAAATGGACGACCGTAAGAGCCACGGCGGCCATTCCATCATCGCACTAGCAAGCGTCTCGAGAACGAAATGGAAGGCAGCTTTGAAAACGTACCCCTTGTGCACTATTGATCGTACGGGAGTATAGCTCCGTCGGGGTGCTCAGCGCGATTGCCAGCCAGCTAAAGGGGGGTCATCAACATCAGCTCCTGTTCCCAATATTGCTCACATCAGAGGTGGGAGTAACGGACGACCCATTCCATCATCACGCTGGCAAGCGTCTTGAGAACGAACAGAAGGTAGCCTGAGTACGGCAGCTTGGAAAATGTACCCCCCTCTAGGACCGACGGAGGGGCAGGCGCGGGGTAGATCGCGGACGGATCGACTATGTGTGACGTAGCAGGCAACCGTGCCGTTGTCGACGATGGCGGGAGGTAGTGGAGTGAAATGCCTGCATTGAGTATCGTAAGAGCGGCCATTCCATCATCGCACTGGCGAGCATTTTGAGAACGAACGGCAGCCTTGGAAAACATACCTCCGGGACCGACGGAGGGGCAGGCGCGGGGTAGACCGTAGACCGCGGACAGCTCGACCATGCGTGACGTACTAGGCAACCGTGCCGTTGTCGGCGATGGCGGCAGGTAGGGGGGTGGAATGCGTGCATTTAGTGTCGGTAGCAGTTCATGAAATCGCGTCAGGTCGAGCGAGGTGCCGTATCTATTTGCCACAAGTCAGTGTGTGCTCGCCTTCTCGTACGAGCAAACGACACATACCCGAACCTAGGTATTCGAGGATCTAAAAAGCATCACGAGGTGTAAATTATCGAGCAGATAAAGGGACGCACCTGCACCATCGCCTTCCACATGCAATATCCTCACTGGGCTGCCCAAGTCTACCACAATATCCTCCGTGACCGACGGAGGGGCAGGCATGGAGTAGAGCGCGGACGGGGGTCGACCATGTCTGACGTAGGCAACCGTGCCGTTATCAGCAATGGCGGAAGGTAGTGGGGTGGAATGCGTGCGTGCGTTTAGTATCGGTAGCAGTTCATGGAATCGCGTGAGGTCGAGCAAGGCACCGTATCTATTTGTCGGGAGTCAGTGTGTGCTCGTCGTTTTGTGCGAGCAAACGACACGTACTCGGACCTGTCGTTTCGTACGAGCAAACGACACATACCCAAACTTGGGTATTCGAGGCGCTAAAAAGTGTCACGAGGCGTAGACGACCGAGCAGAGAAAGGGACGCACCTGCAATATCGCCTTCCACATGTGCAGTACCGCGTCCTGCCCAAGTCTACCACGATATCCTTGTACAACATGTTCAGCCTCGCTGGGAGAGATAGCTGCCAGGTTGTGGGGCATGCGCTTGGTGGCGCTGGCGGCGTGGACGAGGTCTGGCAGGGTGGGGTAGGTGGGAGGAAAACAAGACGAAGAGGGAGAGAGACGGGTACTATGCTACCTCGTCGCGTTGGTCGTCGTCACGTTCGACGTTCGAGTCGAGTCGTTTCGACGTCGCATTGTCGTGCTCGTTGTCGTTGTCGTCACCGAGTCCACATACTTCAGTCACTGAAGTCCGTACCCTTGGTTCCCCCGAACTGTACATTTGCCTGTATTTATGGGTCCAGCCGGATCGCGGCCGGATTCCATATTATAGGTACGGCCGGGCAGGTACTCTTGGGACTTTTGTTTGATAGGGGAACTGGAATATGTGAATGCTGGTAGAAAGAATGAGCCTGTATTACTGGGCTCGGCCGGGGTATGGTGTAGCTCGGCCGACATCAACAATAGAATACATACTACAGCATACACATGGTCCTGGCCGGAAGCTGTATTATAGGTACAGCCAGGCATGTACTCTTGGGACTTGTTTTGATGGGGGAACTGCAAGAGAAGCTGCTTCAACCTGCACTGTTGGTTCAAGGAATTAGTCTGTACTACCAGGCTCGGCCGGGGAATAGGGGTAGCATGGCCAACATTGAATATACAATGCATACCATACTTGGTCATGATTATATATAGAGCACACGTAGCCCCGAGCCCGGCCGGACCGATGTCAGTGCGGCCGCCACCAGTACTACATTAACATGTAGACCGTACGCCTAGGTCCGGCCGGGTATACTTGTAATATCTCCCTAGGCGGCCGCAACCAGCAATACATGACACACACTATGTATTACTGGTTGCAGCCAAGTATAGTTGGCCATGATTATATAGTATAGAGCACACGTAGCCCGAGCCCGGCCGGATCGATGTCAGTGCGGCCGCCACCAGTACTACATCAACATGTAGACCGTACCCCCAGGTCCGGCCGGGTACACTGGTAATATCTTCCTAGCTCGGCCGCAACCAGTAATACACGACACACACTATGTATTACTGGTTGCGGCCAAGTATAGTTGGCCATGATTATATAGTATAGAGCACACGTAGCCCGAGCCCGGCCGGATCGATGTCAGTGCGGCCGCTACCAGTACTACATTATTATGGTGACCGTACCCACACGCCCGGCCGGGTACACTTGTAATATCTTCCTGGATCGGCCGCAACCAGTAATACATAGTGTGTGCATAGACTCAGATGTAGTCACATGTTCCAAGTATTCTTTTTGAGCTGGAGTGTCATCTTTCGAAAAGCAAATGATTTCACAACAGACACCATGATTTCCATTCAAGTCACACAAATAACGACAATGTAAACTAATGACGCAGAGGGAGAAAGACTGAGATATCAGGGATAGTCAGAACCAAGAGCCCTCCTGCTCGGCTTCACCTTCCGCTTGCTGGATCTCGTATTTTTTCCTGGGCTGGCTGGGTCGGTAGATGTGCGTTTCGGACTGCCATCAGTGGAGCGTTGGGCCCGAGACCTTGGCTTGCCCTTATCCACCTGACCCGATGCACCCTCGCCCTTGTCTTGCATCCGCTGCTTTCCTTTTTTTTCCTTACCTTTTTCCTTTTCCTTCTCCTCCCTTCTCCTCCCTTCTTCCTCGGTCCTCTTTTCCTCTTCCATGGCCCTGTCACGGTGGTGTTCCTCCAACCTTCTCACCTTTTCCTCCAACACTCTCTTTTCCTCCTCTAGCCTTCTCGTCTCCTCCGACACTTTTGGCCTCCCTCCCTCAACCACATCATTCCTCACCACATCTCCTGCCTTCTTCATGGCCGCCTCTCCATCCACCTGCACTAAGTCAGATACCTCCTGCTCAATTGGCTTTTGTGAGCTCACCTCATTGCGCAGCCTTCCCAAAATTTCCTTCACTGCAGCCTGCACTTCATCAAGGTCGAAGGCTCCTAAGCTTGAAGACCGAAGAACGTGAGGTGCGTCTTCATCGTCCGGCTCTACCTCTATTGCCCTCTGGCACTCACGCAGCAGGAGACCCAAACCGAGGGCAACTGGGACTCCAGAGTTGCCATCCACGATTATGGCACTGCGAAGAGAATCCAAGGCGAGGCGGAGGTGATCGCCGCGGCTGTGGATCTCCTCAGGAAGCAGGGTGTGAGACCAACGCCAAGATGCCCAGTGGGGTAACTTGGCCCTTGTAGCACGACGAGCAGGTGATTGGACCTAACCAAATAAGAGTGCGGTACTAGTCCATAAAAAATAAAAATGGCTTACCGTGCGAGGCAAATTTTGCCAAAGGAATCTGAGCAGATCCGCATACTCAGAGTAGTCCGAGAGGCCGTGGAGAAAATCCTCTCGCTGGTCCGCACTGGCAGCAGGACTGTTGGCCTCTGGAACTCCGACCACATCTCCCGACAAGCGAGGTCGCTTCGAGGGAGGGGGAGAAAGCTGCCTTTTAGATGAGCTCGCCACCGGTTGAGTTACCTTGCCTTTTCCTTTCTCCGCTGGCTCCACCTCGTCCTCGTCGGAATGTTCATCCGAAACTTCGACATACTGGCGCTTTTTTCGAAGTGGCCGTGGCTCCTCTCGTGGCAAGCCAAAGGGGAGATCGTCGACCTTGGCCTTGAGGAAACGCAGGATTGGGAGACCCTTGCGTGAACGGGCTGACCAATGATCCCAAAGCTTATCCACCTCCTTCCTCGGAAACTTGGAGGGGTCTGCAACCACAAGCCCATCAGGAAGACAATCGGCATCCAGATATTCCTCCTGGGACTTGGCCAAGAGAAGCCAAGGCACTGATGCCTTCGGTCTGTTGGAAACACGAACTAAAAAATAAACAAAAATGAATAAACACAGGAACATAGTAACCGAAACCTACTATAAGCCTTGCGAAAAATCTCCCTCACAACATCTTGTCGCGCCTTGACATCACGGGCAGGAACACCTTGAGGGAGCAATGGATGCCCCAAGACATCGACATCCACTGGTGGTATGCCATCGTCGCTGCTGTCATCCGACTCTTCGCCGTCGTCCTCCGAGTCTGTGGCCTCATCTGTCACGAGATTGAGCTTTGCCATAGCAATGACTCGGACAAAGTAAGACAGAACAACGTACCTTCACCATCAAGATATTCAGCCAGCATTTCAGCCCCCTGTCTGATCCACGCTTTCGTCCCTGCAGATGACACGGAAAATACCTTATCATGACTATTGGTTGGAGTGCTCTCCAGACTATTCAACATAAGAGCCCGTCCAAACAATGTAGTGAAATAAACTTACATTGTAGTTCGAATCCCGTTCTCGGTTGGGAATCCGGCAATAATAATAGCATGGACGCCCATGCAACGTCTACTGACCTCGAGGAATGTTGTGGCATCCTTCTTTAGGTTTTTTTTACGAAAGCTGTTCCGGCTGATGGTAAATCAGAACTGATTGGAAAAGGATAGACGTACGCGGCCTGCTTCTCTTTGCTCGCACCCGAAGCATTCCACTTTGCTGCGACGGTCTCGGCTTCCTCCTTTTGCTGCTGGGGCAAGGTTTTCCACCACTCCCTCAGGGCTCTCGTCCGCGCTCCGAAATTCTTCTTGTCATTCTTGTCCCTGACCGTCCTGTCGATCTCGTCGGCTTCATCCTTGAAGATACGCTGGGCAACACGAAATCCATCCCAGGGCTTGTGGAAGTCGCCAGCCTGTGTTGGCCTAGCAACTGCCTCGCGATCCTCGGCAGTAAGCAGATTGCTCCGTCGTTCTTCCAAAGTTCTGATCACGGCTTCTTCGTCCTCCTGTTCCCTCACACTAAGGTGAGGGAGGAATTGATGACGAATAGCCTACAAACAAGAAGAGGTAAGCGTAATCAGCATAGTAGAGTGGACTTACAACGCGGATTGGCTTGGGGAGCTGGACATCATCATGCTCACTGGCCAAAGGAGATGCCAGGATTTCATCCTTGCAATCCTTCAAGACCTCTCTCCGCTGATGCTGATCACCCGCGTGAATATAGTCGGCACAATGACGATTGAGGATGTCGAAGAAAAGGATTGACCAGTGGACTGGCATGACGAGAAGCAACAAGATGCGTAATTGAAGCTACTGACCCCCAAAACTAGTGTTGACATGTCACGTGACTCCAAGGTTACGTCTTGTGTTGTCGGACTTAAGTTTTTGGGCAATTCCCGTAAGTGTGATTCTCGGTTCCATGTACCTGATTCACTGCCAGAGTCACGTAACATAGATTTGTAAGCCTTCTGTAGAAACCTTGATTCAGATATTTTTAGTCGAGTACTCATCTCAATCAAACCGAATGGAGAAAACACATCTATAATTGCCATATTTGTAGAATCAACAGACAGACGATCATATCTACAATACAAGGGGAACCTTCATCCAACAAGACCCAGCGCTTCTATTTTTGTGAAGCAAGACGGCATTTTCAGGACGCTCCACGGTGATAGTGGCCCGCTCACTGATCCTTTTCTGACCCTTCCAGCCACACCTCTCATTGCTGCATCGAAGGGTGTAACGGGAACCCTCATCGCTCGAAATACTAATCCAGTCCTGCAGGGTACCGCACTGGAGACACTGCCCGGGGAGACGAACGCCCCACGGCTGGATCTCGCGGTGGGTCCAAATATACTTGTTAGCAGCGTCGGGGGTGATGTGGACGATGGCAGTGTGGTTGCCAAGGTCTCCATAGTCACCGATCATTTTCTCCAATGTAGTCGTAAAGTCAAAGCCTTGCACGACCAAGTTTTTAGCAAGGTTCGCTACGAAATCACTGGTGTTGTGAACCACGAGGCGAGGCGCATTGAACGCGATGGCATGCGCAAATTTAAACCTAATGGAATCAAGTGAGTGATGGCCAAGAAAGCTGCAGACGAATCGTACTTGCGGAGTGTCGTAACCAACTGGCCACGAGACTCCTTGTTGTTGACCAGAGAGCCGCAAGCGAAAAAGAAACCTACTGCCCCTTTGAGAACGTCTTTGAAGGGTGTGAGCAGCACGTCGAGGAACTAATATATACGATTAGCCAAGACAGAGTACAGAAACGGTCAAGCATTACTTACATCGTCGACCGAAGCGCTGACCATCTTGCCCGAATGGTCTTCACCAAGGAACAGGTCGCCGGTATCACGGTCGGTATGGTTGGTGATGGTAAAGATGACATGCTCATACGGAGCATTGAGCTTGCCTTCGACCACTCGGTCGACAAACTCGGGCCACTCGTCAACGCTTGCATCGCTTCCCAGTTGGAATCCGATGTCGACGAAACTGAACGAGGCAGATGGAATGAAATACCGCAAAGTGTCTTCTAGGACTTTGCCTTGAGTCGTGCGCTCGAGCGGCTGGAGCCGAAGCTCCAAGAGGAGCGTGTTGGGGCAGCTCAAGCGGCCTTGCTTGGATAGCTGGAATGGTCCGGTGACTTTGAGGAACGTGGGAAGGACTTGTTCCCCCGCAAGCGTGAACCCCTTAGAGTGGTAATCGCATTTGAGACAAACTCGAAGATAAAATAAAATAAAATCACGACTTACCAAGTACGGAGACCCGGGGCCCTTACTCTTGTGGGCACCGCTCTGAACCCAGTGGCAAAACGGGCAGTCGAAGCGGATTTTTGATTGCTCCAACGACTCTTCGAATGCAGCCGGGATCTCGATGCAGCGATTGCACACTGCGCGGGGGCAACCATCGCACAGATACAGCCGCCCACCGTCCTGACACAAAGAACAATACTGACGCAGAAACGTTAGCTCGGAAAAATCACATGGAACAAGCAACGCACCATGGCAGTACTCGTGGTCGACTTCTCTCGCACCCGCTGCCCCACCCGCGTCACTGGCCTTGTCACGGTGGTGTCCTTGTTGGGGCGAAGGCGCACATGCTTGGCTGTGCCTCCGGTCGATTTCTTGGCCGTCTGCTTGGTGCGCATGACGGTTTGAGGGTGTGGTGTGGTGGTCGGTGGTCGAGGGTACGAAGAGCCAAAGGTACGTGGGGTGAATCTAAAAGTGCGAAACAAACAACGTCAAATGTCACGGTGCATAGATCTGAGATTAAAATGAATACGCACCGTAACCGAGATCCCCGATTGGAAAACCTATCGGTCGTGTGGTGTGCATGGGTTGGTTTGGCTAAAATGAGCGCGGCAGCGGTAGCTAAGCGGTTGCAGTTTGGCGCTAGGACAAAGGGAGGTACTTACGCGGGTAACACGAGGTGATACGGTTGCATGACAGCAGCCACACGTCTGACTCGGAGTCTTCAGCGCCGTGTCGAATAGAGCGACGGTGGAGTTTGTGACTGCCATGTTGCGCCAGCCCGACAAGTCTGTGTGTTGATGAGCGTGTAGCATCAACTTGGACAGACCACAAAGCAAACGCTCTTACTTGGAATCAGTGAAACTCGGAGCACGACTATATCGGGCGTCACGGTGTCGTATTGCACGCCTTCAAATTGCGCCGCTGCCACCGTCTGTTTCATACTATGAAGTGTCACGTTTAGTTGAGACAAAAGGACTGACAAATGGAGTTGCTTACTCGAAAATTTTAATGATGGCGGCCCGATCCTCGGTTCAGCGCACCATTCAGCGTGCCTGGCATGACTGACGTATCCCACCAGCAAGTTGAAGCTCGAGTTGATGAGTCTGTATATTGATCTGAGCGTATCAGCATCCGAGTCGACTCGCACAGACTGAAACGAATGACAACGAACGTGTCACTTACTTGGAATTAGTTCATCGACCGTGTGCCGTTCGAGCGTGTCGCTAATTCCAACTTGAACGCTTGAACGACGACGAACGACCCGAACCGTTAGGTGTCGCATTGCTGAGCGTCGTCGTTTAGGTGTGGCGTGGCGTGACTGACAAATCTGTGGCATGGCGTGACTGATCGAAGTTGGCGTGACGGCAAATCGCATCGCATCATATCGCGTAACTGCGTGTCGTTGAGCGTCGTCGTATTTGGTAGGACAAAAGAAAAGACTTACTTAGACATATTAATCCCAACCATCTGTGTCTCGTTTAGGTGTGGCGTAGCCGTTGGTTTTGGTGTGGTGTGGTGTGACTGACAAATCGTTGTGTGACGCGTGACGGTTGACATTTTTTCGTTGATCGTGACGCGTCTTTTTCATTGATCATATCATCTGAGTCCGCAACAAATAACACCAAACAATTCGTCGTTATTTCAAACGGCAATCTCCTTTCCACTTTTCAACTTTTTCCCGTTCATCACGCTCGTCCCTTCCTATGTCACGGTTGCCTGTTTTCTCACCATTAATCCGCTTGAATGTAGTAGTATCTTCCAAGGTTGAACTTTATCGCTATGCAGGACTGCAGCCTGCAGAGCGATAAAGTCCGCCCTTGTTTCAAGGTCAGTTTAGTTGCCCGCGTATAGCGCTCACCATTTTCTTTCTTCCAGATCTTATATGCATTTCAATCATGCATCATGATTTCCCCCTCTAGGTTGAACTGTACCAGGCGTACCTATCATCTGAAGGTCAGTCCAGAGACTAACCGTGACTTTGCAGATAATTGTGGTTCAAGTGTCAGTGGATCTTTGTAGGTTGCACGGTGATGTGGGCTGATGCAGCCTCTCTCGTGTGGCTGGACTTGGGTTGTAGGTCACGCGATGATGTGGGTTGATGCAGCCTCTCTCGTGTGGCTGGACTTGGCTCTCGTGTGGCTGGTCACATGGTGATGTGGGCTGATGCAGCCTCTCTCATGTGGCTGGACTCGGGGGGATTTTTTGTAGGTCACGCGATGATGTGGGCTGATGCAGCCTCTCTCGCGTGGCTGCAAGTGGGTTCGGGGGATTTTTATAGGTCACGCGATGATGTGGGCTTGATGCAGCCTCTCTCGCGTGGCTTTGTTCGGGATATCTTGGTATGTTGCGTGATGATGTGGGCTTGATGCAGCCTCTCTCGCGTGGCTGCAAGTGGGTTCGGGGGATTTTTATAGGTCACGCGATGATGTGGGCTCGATGCAGCCTCTCTCGCATGGCTTGTCGGGCCGTTTCCACCTGACCCCTCGGGTTTGCTTTTTTTTTTTTCTCTGTATTGGTGCTCGGCTGAACCATATCTCAACCAGATCAATCAGATTATTTTCGGGGCGCTGGTCGAGCTGGATTATTTTGTATGTTTGGTTTGACTTGTTTGCGTCAATGCTTATTGATTACAGGGCAAGGTATATGCTGATCTTCCAACCCTTCAAGGCCTCGCAGGAGGACCATGCTGTTGTCTGCTGGGCTTGGTAAGTCCTGGTTCCTCCCAATAACCCTTCTAACCATTCGAGTTTAGACTGGCAGAGTCAAATGCCGATTTGTTTTGTTTTGTTTTTGTTTTTGCCTTGTATTTTCTCTACTGGAGTCAGGATATTATGAGGAGGGCCCCCTCGATGATACACTGGCTTCCAGCTTTTTACGTACATTTTTTGAACTCTACTTAAATTACTTTGATTCGATTTGTATCTGAATTCTGGAGACTCTGGAACACCTAATTTGGTGTGATTATGTAATGTGAATAAAGGCTGTTATTATGCTCGTCTGAATTATATTGTCACGTGACCTGCTTGCCATACAGGGATTTAAAGTTCTGTCAACAGTTGTCAAGAAGTTAATGAAATGTCTGCCAGTACATATTTAAAGTTCTGTCATGTGTCTGAGAGAGTTCTGTCAAGTCAAGTCAATTTGAGTTCCAGAACTACGGATCGTATTGATGGCCCTGCAGTACGGGAATCCAGTGATTCCATTTAAAGTCAGAGTACATTGAGATTCTCTCGTCATGACAGATTCTCTCGTTATGACAGATCTCAATTACACTTCCTGCCTATTAGCCGACGTCCAACATACTCTTAGTGCTGTTGCATTAGGAAATATTGTCCATGATCAACAAATCTCATCTAGGAATCTTCAGAAAGCCAGGTGTGTCAACTTAGCCTTGAACAGAACAAATTATTTTAATTTCTTGATTTAGCTTGAGGGCAGACATACTCTTGTCAAAGCTGAGAAGCGAAGAATACTCTGATGATCTATTTGCGGAAGCTCCCTCTGAGAAAGAGATCAAGTGGTGTGCTGTTTCAATCGTAGCTGCTTTTATGAATCCCAGTTAGTTTCTTTGCATAACTAAATGATCAGCATTTCTTAAAAGGTTATTCAGTTCAGATCCCTTGGGATTATGATCGTTACTCAGAGGCAAGCAAAGAGGGTCGTTCACATAAATATTTTGAAAAGGTAGAACTGGGCAACCTCGACAAGCCAACAACTCTTGTGGATGTACGTGGTAAAATTCTGGTTTGGTACTTGCCTTCGTTATTAATGCCCAAACGGGTGGTAAGCATTGTTTATGGATTTCATTTTTTGATCCCTCGTAATCATTATTGAATATTCAGGTGAAGGTGAATGCAGTCATGCAACATCTCAAACCTCTTTGGATGGGATCCAAGTATTCTTGCAAGAACAAAGATACTTCTAGGGAAAAGGGCTTTGTGGAAATTCAAGATGACTCTCTTCTTGGGGCAGGAAGATTGACTATTTCAATTGGGACCTTCATGATTGGACACACGGTTTGTGCACTTCGTTTCAAAAGTTTTATATTTTTAATCATTTTTGTCAAGCAGAGACTTGTAGATCGAATCGTTCCTTCTAATGCTTTGCAGGCACCTGCTGTGCAACACTGGCTGCAGCAGATAGAGCCAGTTGAACGATTACTGGATGCAGTTTTGCACATCATTCATCCAGGGATGTGGGCTGCAAATACGGCAGCAGTGGAGAACTTGCTCACAAAGACACTACGTAATCCTCCTTCTGTTTGGCCCACCAGTTATACTGGTATGGAAGTCATTGTGAATCGGATCACAGATGCACATACAGATGCAGGAGGTTCCTATGTTTTCTATGATCATCTTCTTAGTCTGGGTTCTGAGCACGATGCCATACTGAAGCTTGATGATTTGCATGCTTCTTTGCAATATCATGCAGGTACTTCTATTTTTCTCACAGGTAGAACTTTTAACCACTCTGTTCCAGCATGGACGAGTGGAGAAAGAATTGTTCTTACCCACTACTCTAAAGATGCCGTACACCATAGATCCCAGATAGCTAGACTATTCTTGCCAACTCAATTGGGTTGGTGGAGCAAATTCGGTTCCAGATGACACTTTGAAATACCCTAGATATTCTTGGTTATATTGGAAGTACAGATTTGGCTAAGAGGAAGTTTTTGAAATACAATTATGGCATCATTGAGTTATATTTGAAATATAACCTTATAAATGTTCCTGAATGATGCCTAATCAAGTATAATGTCTGACATGGATTCTATACTTAATTATATGTCAAGATTGAATAGCAATTTTTAGTGACTCGGAGTAAATATGTCTCGAACTCGCAGGTCATCCAAACGGGCTAGGTTTACGTTACACCCCTCCAAAGGTTCACATCGCATCTCTGGATCTGGCCAATCATCCTTGATTACTCTCACCCCTTCACTCACCCGAAGAGGAAAAGTGACATATCGAGAAGTAGATGCAACCCAATTGTATTCTTCTGAGGCTGAGGAAGAGACACCAAAAAGAAAAATTCCCAAGCCTATCTACCATACTACCAGCTCTCAATCATTCGATAATCATTTGGGTTTAGAGGAATATCAACTAAACGATGAAAGCAATGAAAAAGGCAGAAGCACCAAGGTAACAATAATTTTATTTCACATGCAAATAATTATTAACAACTAAATAGACGCAGAATGATTTTCTATCGGAATGGATTCCATGGAGGGCAAAATATCTTTCTCTCCTATTGCAGTCTGAAAGCCTTTCAGCTTCAAAAAGCTCTTCAAAATGTGACCATTGCCATGATGCAGATGGTAACATACGGTGTCTCTCCTGCTATGGAAATCAAACATGGTGTCAATCCTGCGTAATTCAAACCCATGCTTCCCATCCATTCCATCAACTTCAGCGGTGGAATGATAGATTCTATGAACCTGTTTCTCTTCGGGATCTCGGATTTGTTTTAGATCTAGGTCATGGTGGAAGGCCTTGCCCTATCAACTCAGAAGACCTGATCAATACTGTTTCCCACTCTTTCACCATTGTTGATTCAGCTGGAATTTTCATTCACTCCGTACGATGGTGCAAATGCAATGGTGCTTCCCAAGAAGATAGACATCTTCAGCTTGTGCAAGCTCGACTATTTCCTTCCTCTTTCAAAAATCCTCAGACAGCATTTACATTTCAAGTTCTGGATGATTTTCTCCTAGAAGCTTTGGAATGCAAGGTTTCTGCTTATAGCTTCTATGAGAAGCTGAGGAGGATGACAAGTAATACTCATCCAGATTCTATTTCGGTTAGTGTTTTACATGCATATAAATTGTGAAATATTTACAGCATTTTATATAGGATAGATATCGTGAATTTATGAGAGCATCAAGAATGTGGAGAGATCTCATGAATCGGAAAAGGGCTGGATATGGGCATCGTACAGATAAAGAGCCACGTCAGGGGGATTTGGCTTTATTTTGTCCAGCCTGTCCTCAGCCAGGTATCAATTTGCCACCTGAATGGGAGTCAAAATATGACAGGTACGTGCTATATTTGATGCATAGCATTGTGAAACAGATTGACTAATATATATTATTAGTGATACAATTGCTCTTCGATATGTTGTGGATGGAAACTTCACTGCACAACACATGAAGATGCGAAAGCCTGAGGAGGATGTCTTTTTATCTAATGGTCTGGGATATATGGTACAAGATCGCTCCTATCAAGATCATATATCTTCCACTGCAGACAACAAAGAGGTATGTAATTATTCTTGTTTGTATTATCAACAAATGTATATTTATATTTGTTAGAAATCCACTTGTCAGAATCACCATGCGGTAAATAATGCCAATCTCAAGATGGCTAATTTGAGAGCAACTGGAATTGGAGCTACTGCTTGTGCACGTCATGGGTGCTTTGTACCTCATTCTACGGTGGATTTCTACAAAGGGGAACAGTATGTTATTTGATTTCTCTTGTTGACTATTTTTGTTTGATTTAAAATTATAAAGACACAAAAACATCGACTATTCCATTTGCCAGGCCATTGGATACAATTCCACTGGCATTCAAAAAGCCCTCATTATATATGATATTGCTTGTCAATGGCATAAAAACTTTGGAAGAAGAGTCGAACATTCGGATTCTTTATCCATCCCTTTTGGTTTGGAAATTCTTCCAGCTGTCGGAAAATTTCATCTCAGTGCCCACAAGTTGGAGTGCTTTCCCAGATTTAGTCTAATGTTCATGAAGGGGGCTGGACATATAGATGGTGAGATATTGGAGACACTTTGGGCATCATTCAACAAGATATCTCCTTCAGCAAGATCTATGAGTGCAGCTCATCGACAAGAGCTATATGATGATCATATGAGAGATTCCAATTGGAAAAAACTAGTGGGCATAGGTATGTATTTTTTTAATGCTTAATTTGGTTCGGAATTTAACATGTATACTAGTTGATACTTTGTGCAAAAAATACCGTAAAGCTCTGGAAGGAGTTGAGAAGACTCAGGGTCCTCTAGAGGAGCTTACGCAATCATTGGATTGTGAAAAAATCCAGTTGTGGTCTCAAAAAGCGGATTATGCAAGTGAGCAAAGGGGAGAGGCATTAGATATCTATATGCTGAGAATGGATCAAGGTATTTGTTTTTCAACTTCATTGAAAGCTTTTATTTTGATCTTGATTTTTTTTCCAGCTCCAACTCTCGCTGAGATTAGATTGAATCTCATAGAAAAAAATGTATCTAACTCAGGAAAACAAACATCTGTGAGTTGGTTGGTGGAAGGTATTATGATTGAGGATGCTCAGTACGTATATGTCATTTTCTGTTCCTGCGAAAATAAAAACTTATGAAATTAGGGATGCTTTACGAGCTGAGATGCGTTGCATGCCTAGCAAACCATCTACTATCCAGAAGAGCACGATAGCAGAAAAAAGAAAACGGCTGCTGGGCAGAATCAACAAATTCAATCAAAATGCACATTGGTTTGTGTCAGGCATTGAATTCAATGATTCAAAGCTATGCAATCATGATTCTCCTTTCTGCTCCGAGGAGATAGGTGATGATATAGAAGAGGCCGAGGAAGAACAGTTTTGGAAAGGATATGGAGAGGATGAAGGTTATGAAGATATGGAGGGAACTCTAATGGAAGTCAATCCAGAAGATATGAAGGTTTCTATGCCTTCTGCTCTTCAGAAAATATTAGACGATGGTCATGGACTTGGACTACAAGAGATCATCAAAGAAGAGCTCCAGTTGCGTGTTGGTCAAGCTAATGACTGTTTGGAGAAGCTTAGGCTTCATCTTGGCAACAAAGCAGTGCTGTATAGGATGAGCTTTCGAAGCTCCTCCTCAGTTCGCACTGATACCAGAACAAAGCAAGAAATTCGACGAGTTGTACACAAGATAAACCAGGATGCTCGAGGATATATTCGTGCTCATAATGCACTTATCTCTTTGAAGGCTCCTGATGATATCCTTGACAAGTACAAAATCATACACCCCTCCGATCTTGGAGTATCCAAGGATATTACTGAAGAAAATCGGTTTGGTCAAAGTTCTGATGTGCTTCCTTGGTTTTGGCGGGTTGGAGGAATATCTGATGGAACTAAATCATCTATTCAGTGGAGTGAGGAATGTAAGTTATCTGAATTGCATTCAATTATAAATTGATTTGTATTTTGTTTTTTAGTTCAAAGGGTTAGCTGGTTGAAAGCGAAAGCAAGATATGAAAGATGGAAGGAGGAACTTGACCTGGTAAGGAATGAAATGTATTGGACCATGCTATGGTTTGAGTATCAAAAGAAAGTCTGGGAGGAACGGGTGGACAACGTAGAGGAACCAGGTCACAAGGCTTATGCAGCCAAACAAATGGATATATGGCAGAGATTTCAGAACTCTGCAGAGAAAGATTTTGCTGGCTTGTTTTCTGTTCCTTAGATAGTGACCATCTGTAGTGTTGATCTAAAATATGGGTGCTATCATTGAATCATTCAATTCATTGACACAACTTCAGAAATAACAGGACTCGGAAAATATATTATATCAATTTATATGTGTCACGCCGTATCCTCAGACCCGGCCGCACCTCTAAAGTGGTGAATTGGCTCCGGCCGGGGGATGTGGTACGGACACTAGCAAGTGGTACTCTCAGCCCCGGCCGCACTTGTACAGCTGTTGCACCAAGATGTGTCATACTGTATACCCAGGCCCGGCCGCATCTAAGAACCCCCGGCTGGCACCTACAGTACAGGCTGGTGGTACACTGTATTCCCAGGCCCGGCCGCGCTTGTATATTCCAAAATGTCTGGCCGGCCCAAATTGTCTAGAGTGTGGTAGGCCGTAGTCTGGGTCCCGGCCGTGCCTGGGCCTGTAGTATGACACTTGTCCATATTATGTCTAATTTGACAGGCCCAGGCACTGCCGTGCCGGTACAACTTCCAATACTGTATTCCCAGGCCCGGCCAACCGAATACCCAGCCAGCACTGTGACGGAGGGTATGGCCACAGTGCCAGTGCCCACCCGTATTCCCGGGCCCGGCCGGTCCTGTACTACAACTCCCAATACCCGGCCGGCCCGGGTGGTACGGCAGGTGCCAGCACGTATTCCTGGGCCCGGCCGCACCTGCAAATCACCCAATACCCGGCCGCCCCAGGTGGTACGGCAGGTGCCAGCCTGTATTCCTAGGCCCAGCCGGGCCTGTACTACAACTCCCAATACCCGGCCGGCCCATGTGGTATGGCAGGTACCAGTACGTATTCCAGGGCCCGGCCGCACCTGCAAATCACCCAATACCCGGCCGCCCCAGGTGGTACGGTAGGTGCCAGCCTGTATTCCTAGGCCCGGCCAGGCCTGTACTACAACTCCCAATACCCGGCCGGCCCATGTGGTACGGCAGGTACCAGAACGTATTCCTGGGCCCGGCCGCACCTGCAAATCACCCAATACCCGGCCAGCCCAGGTGGTATGGCAGGTGCCAGCCCGTATTCCTAGGCCCGGCCGGGCCTTTGTATCACCCAATATCCGGCCGGCCCATGTGGTACGGCAAGGTACCATCGCGTATTCCCGGGCCCGGCCGGGCCTCTACTACATCTCCCAATACCCGGCCGGTCATGGTAGTACGGCTGGTGCGTCTATGTATTCCTAGGCCCGGCCGGGCCTGTACTACATCACCCAATACCCGGCCGGCCTATGTAATACGGCAGGTGCCTCTCTGTATTCCCAGGCCCGGCCGCACCTGTAATCACCCAATACCCGGCTGGCCGAGGTGGTACGGCATATGCCCATCCGTATTCCTAGGCCCGGCCGCACCTATAAATCACCCAATACCCGGCCGGCCTATTTAATACCGCAGGT
This sequence comes from Leccinum sublutescens, assembly GCA_038091555.1. NCBI lineage: Eukaryota > Fungi > Basidiomycota > Agaricomycetes > Boletales > Boletaceae > Leccinum > Leccinum sublutescens. Next base: position 5,876 of record JBBPOR010000389.1, on the reverse strand, counting down.
ACCGGCCCGTATCCCTAGCCCCGGCCGGGCATGTGTATGACAATACCCGGCCGGCCCAGGTAATATGCCAGGTGTCGGCCCGTAGTCCTAGACCCGGCCGCACCTGTAAACCACCCAATAGTCAATACCCTGCTGGCCGAGGTAATACGGCAGGTGCCACTCCGTATTCCTATCCCCGGCTGCACATCACAGGTGCTAACTCATATTCCCAGCCCTGGCCGAACCTGTAAATATTGCAACCGGCCGGACATTGTGGTACAAAGACAAACAAGTGGTACTCCCGGGCGCGGCCGCACCTGTACATGATCAATAGTACAGAGTCTGGCAGAAGTTCATTGTACATACTAGGCAGTAGGTCCGACTTCTTGATACGCCCTGGCACCCATTTCCATAACCCTTGTAACCTCAAGCTGGCATGTGTTAAGTCAATATAGTGTCAAAATATATTAATAAAATATGCTATCCACTACTAGGATTCCATCCACTGGTATAAAGAAAATCAACAACTTGAACAAAGCTTGGCAATTTGATACTTGTCCCATCACTTACATAATGTACAGATATTGGTATTATTAGGGCCGGCCGGGTACTATTCACACATTGTACAGGTGCGGCCGGGCCTGGAGATACAGTATGACACCTGTCTGTATATGTGGGCCGGCCGGCTATTTACTATTGTACAGATGCGGCCGGGCCTGCAGATACGGTCTGTCACCTGGCTGTACCAACGGAGCCGGCCGCATATTCAGTACTGGGCAGGTGCGGCCGAGCCCTGGAATATGGTGTGCTACATGTCTGTACTATCTGGGCCGGCCGGATAATCACAAGGCACGGCCGGGCCCGGGACTACAACCTCACCAAACTCTTGAGTATGCGGCCGCATTGGAAGTACAGACCGTAGGGTCAAATCACAAGGTCCTGACAGGCCTGTATCCCCATCTCCACATTTGTGCTATCTGTATAAGAATTCCCGGCCGCACTTGCTCCTTCTGGAGTGCCTTCCATAATGGGTCATGATCACCAGGCACCAACTGCAACCAATGGCTGTACCCAGCTGGATCCAGACAATCTTGGCTTGGGGCCGCAGCAAGGGTACGTTCTGTACACCCAGTCCAGATGGTCCTGCTCCCCCAAAAACCACAGGTCTCACAAATATATATTGCCTTGACTACACACCAGACTACCCGGCCGGGCTTGACCATTTTGGCAGGCATAATAGTAATTTGGTCACTTGTAGGTACCAAAGCTACAATGCCGGCCGACCTGAAGATACACCCTCCGGCCGCACCCCAGCCGGGCCTACATATACGGGCAAATGTACAGTTCGGGGGAACCAAGGGTACAACTCTTTTTGACTGAAGGGTCTGCAGTAGGGGAAGAACTCTTTGAAGAAACATGTGATGTCATCCAACAGGTCTTGGTCCGCAGCAGTGTTGCCCAGGTGGACCATCCAGTATTGGCAAGAATATATCAACTGGGGGGGAATAGCTTTCTTCACTCGATTCAACAGATCAGGGATAGCCTTGTTGGGTTGTCGAGAGTCCTTAATATCACAGATGTTAAACCGAAGCATACTTTGCATGCATCCAACCAATGCTTTCCCAAGACGCAGATAATGATGGGTGCCAATGATGATGTGAAAGGAGGCACTCCGTTCTTCATCCAACAAGAAGTCACGGAAGGATGAATGAAGTGGTCGAATAGGCTTCTCCTCATCTTCTACTCCATCCAGCAACGATCCCATAGCCTTGACTATCTCCCGAATATAGAAGTCCGGGAGTAGTGCAGAAAGGGACATCAGTGACAGCGGCTCCTGCAGTGCTAGTATAATGGCCATCACGTCACGGAATGATTGTCGAGCCTTGTCGAGCATGAACAGTTGACCTAGAATGGTTTGGTATAATGTATCTAGCGGGTGGATGGTATCTTTACTGTGTTCTAGAAGCATCTTCATCCAGTCCGATGGGCTGACTCCAATGGCGCCTTCTCCTTGGGCAAATCCGCAAGCAGTCGAAGCCCATTGAAAGAGATGCTGAGAATGGTGGACAAGCAATCGACACCACTCTTGTTTGGGCCAACTGGCCTCGAGCTCAGTGTACATATCCAGTGAATGGTGGATAAACTTCCGGATGTTCTTGTCTACATCTCCATCAGAGATATCTCCCATCTGCTTATGCACGAAGTTTTTTAAATCACTTGGAAGAGCATTGAGGATGTCACTTTCGGGGGCGTGAGGTTATCAGGAAGCGAAGGTTGGCTGGGAGGGTGTTATCGGAAATTTGCTTGGAGATTGCGTTCAGCAGCTGCCTGCGATCAGCTCGGCTGCCGCTTTCATCCAGAGCATCGATAACGACCACCAACGGTCCAACAGAGTGAAGATGTTTACTAGGTTCGACAATGAGGCGCTCGATCTGCTCATCCAGTGAGATAGACGTGCGAAGTGCTCGCTTCTCTTTCACGATCCCCCAAAGAGCAGATTTGAACTGCGGATCGTGATCAGACAGGTCGCGTGCAATCGTGCTGAATAGGTTCTGGGGGTTGCAACTGGAGAAGCAATACGACGAGCCTAGTCACTCGAGACCGTCATACAGCCGTGCGATCGAATGAGCTACCGCAGACTTGCCCGATCCAGCTACGCCAGTGAGCAAGCAAATACGTGGGGCATCCTGATCTGGATTGTTGATGATATCGCAAATGTCGCGGAGCAACGATTCGCGCGTCCCAGGCAAGCATCCTTTTTCCCGCACATATCTAGCACCAACCGCATATGGCATTCGCTCAGCTCGACGAATTCCGCTATATTACATGTCCGTGAGCAACCGCTCACAGTTCGAAGGGATTGTGCGTACCGATATGCTCCACGGTATTCATGATACGGACGACAATAACTTCCGTTTGCACTGCCACACCCTCCAGGAATGCGGTCTTGAGTTCTTTCAGCTTAGCCTCGAAGTCCACGATCTTTGCATCTATATCGGAGATAGTGTATTTCGCCATCCGAATCCCTGGATACGGAAATCAGAAGAGACAACCATCGTGGGTTCAACGACGACTGACAAAAGTCCTTTTGCTTGGCGTATCCGGTGATGAAGAATGCGCACTCTGTTACTTGTTGTAACAGAAGCGTCATGGTCTTGCTGTGCGCCTCGATAGCCCTCAGAGGTTCGGCGTCGTGGATGAAACTGAAGACGTCCCTCATGGTGGCCGCCAGCTGAATGATCCGCTCGTCGCGGTTCTTCTGGTCCACCAATATCTGTGTGTAACACGACGAGCGATTAGCCAACAGCCAAATGATAAAATAAGAGACGCACTGTGTTCGCAATGGATATAACAGACCAAGCAACCGCCGCGTACGGGTGAATCTGTCTCGCCATGAGATCATACGGCGTCGAGACTGAAGAGCTTGAAAATACCTCTGCGATGCCGGCCACGACGTTGTTGAAAAGTTCGATCCTCTCCAACAGGCCTCCCCACACGTTATCGATCGTCTGTACCGCGCTCACGACGTTTGGTTCAGCGTCAACCGCCGAACTTACTATGCCAACGGTTGCTGGTGTGCGAAGTGCCTTGATCTCTTCGGTAGCCTCGATGACGGCGTGCCCAGCTTGGCATTCGTCTGCGTTAGCAGTGTCCCCGGGTGCACTCGCTACAAACTTGATCGTCATCTCGGAGGCAGTGGAGGCGACATTCGACTGCGTAAGATGACCTTCAAACACTGATCGGAGAGATCGCATCAGTAGAATGCAACGACATAAAGTGGCATCGTACCGTTGTCCGCAGTGCATTTTCCCAGAATGTTGCCGATGATATCAACTAGAGATCCGACCAGTTTCTTTTTTCCAATGTGGTGCTTTCGGAAAACCTTGACGACGAGCTCTGAACGATCGTCACCGTCACTGAGAGAATTCAGTATTGTGGCATAGAATGGAGAATATTTGCCCACAGAAACAAGTGTGTCGTTCCAAGTGGTGCCATTCTTCTTTTCCTTCGTCTTCTTCGTCAGACGTGATGTATTGCCTATGGTAAACTCGATTTGATACCGCCTCGGGATGATCTTGCGTCGCGTGAGCCCACGCAGTTCGATATCTGAAGGGAGGAAAGGTAAATTTGAATGACTGGGACAGTCTTGCGAGCACACCTTTGATGCTGATCGTCTTTGCTACGGTAGTGCCTCCTTCAGTTCGCTGTGCTAAGGGACGGAGGGTATCAATTTGACCTCCGTGTCCTAGACAAGGTATTAATGAGAGGGAACGACAAAGGACCAGGACGCACCGCGATTGACACTTTGAGCCCGTCGTGCTTCACCAAGTCCTGAGCAAGCTTCTTGGTCTCTTCCGTCCAGATCGACTCGATTTCTTTCTTTTTGATATCTTCCTTTTCTTGCTGTTCCTCGATCAGCTTCTTGGCGCGTGAGCTCCGCGCGGCAGAACGCCTCCTCTTTTTGTTGGCGTACGCTCGGCTCCGAGAAGAGCTCTCTGCATACAACGGGTGCTTTGCGCAGGAAGTGGGCGCGGTGTTCGGTGTTGGCTGCAGCGACAAGATTTGGCCAACTGGGCGGACTGGCGCGCAACATGCTCATCGTGGGGAACAACGGCTCTAGGTCGGTCGATCACGCGCACAGCGTTATGGAGCGCCGTTGCAAGGGTGCTCAAGCGGGTATGCACGAGCTCGGCCAAGGACGGTTGGACCATGATGGTGTCATAGAGCGAGGGGCTGCTCGGACCGGAGACGGCGGACTTTCCATAGTGGACAAAGGGGTCGTCGATAAAAGAGATGGTCGCTGTGGCATGGTCCACGCGGATGCGGAGTTCGCCACGGCGTGCACAGCCCATAAGGTAGTCGAAGACTTGCTCGGGGCCAAAGACGTCGAGGGGCTTGACGAGGTCCAGGAGGGTGCTTGCTCTGACGGTGCTGTAGACTGGGAGAGTTGAGAGGGCAGGAGAGGAGGGTATGTGAGATGAGGGAGCGGTAGCCAGAATATGGAGAGAGTCGCTGGCACAGAGTGAGGAGATTCGGAGGATGGGCGCAGTGAATGCGCAGAGAGTGAGGGGTCAAACGGATCCTCGAGAGCGCCGTAGGGGATCTTGATCTGGGCTGGGGAGAGCGAAACGGGACATTGCTTCGTCGGATCTACCGCCGATGGAGGTCGAGGGAGTTGCCGCTGGTGAGGAATAGCTTTGCAAGCTTATCATAATAATAGCTGGACGGGGCGCCTTTTTGGCCATGGCGAGGAGGTTGTGGACATCCTCGACGGAGCGGAATTCCTCTTGCTAGAGTTCGAGCTCTACGGAGGTGTTGAGCTGGTGTCGAGGTTGATGATAGGTTGATGGTGACAGAATAGTATCACACAGCCACTCAACGACACTCAACGTTTTCCAGCCAAAAAGAATGAAAAAGAGGCAAAACTCGCCACGAGGCTCAAGCAGACCGCCGCGTCGCTCTCGCTGTGCCACCCCATCTACGCTCACTCCCCTCTTTCTCGCCACGTCGTCGTTCGCTCTCATCCACCCGCCTTTGTCGCCCTCGTTGGTGACGCACACGTACCCTCCGTCGTTACTCTGCCGTCCCGCTCTCACACATTTGCTTGCGACGCACCAACCCGCGCCCTCCCTCGTTTCCCCACCTCATCCATCATCACTTGAGCACGTCGAGGACAGCGTGCTCCTGCCCCAGTCATCCCTCGCCTCATCCAAGACGGCGTGCAACGACTGCCGTATGCTCTCGACACAACAAGAGTATACGACGGTCGCCGTACGTCGTTACCTCCCTCGTTTGCCCTCGTCCTCGCCTACATCAGCCTTCCGTGCGTCCATACGGAGGCACCATCTCGCTTGTTCACTGGCCCACCCGCCCTTGCCCTCTCCCGCCTCCGTCCT